>PVKE010009066.1:0-10000 GCA_004027555.1 Craseonycteris thonglongyai | reverse complement strand
CATATTTAAAATTACTCTCATTCAGAGTCTTTCAGATTTGTGCATTTAGTAGCTAGGGTGAATTTGGCATTTTCTTATAAAATGGTTTTATATATAGACTGTTACTGAGAGAGGCTTCAGCCAAGGGCTCTTTCTCTTCTGTATAGTCAGAATTAGGTTATTTGTGGAAAGAATGTGGTTTAATATTCTTAGTTTGCTTCTGTATTTTCTGCTCTGTTCCTGTGCATAGTCATTTTCACTTCTTAATTTAAGAATGAAAAATTTTTCCTAACTTTATCAGCCATATGTTAGATAATAGCCAAATTTATAAAAGAGCTCTATGTGCTACTTGGATGAAAGTATCAGTATTAGATTATCTTTTATGAAGTCTGTTTTATAATTTGTTTTGTGCTGTGCCACATTTAAGAAGGATCCAGGATTTCTTTTGGCTTAAGTAGCAAACCACAATAAAACAACTTTATTGCACTACATTGAAAGAAATCTTTCTAAATAAAAATGTTTCTCTAGTTCAATAAAATACTTTATTATCTGAGAGAAATCTGGAAGGGCATTTAATACAGACAGTAAGAAAAATACACATCTAGCGATATCCCTAAGGAAAGATCAGGTTACATGCAGTCTAAGAAGAAGTTAAAGAAAAATAAAGAAAACTGTGGGCTTCTGAAAAAGAGTCAGCCATGTTAAAATGTCTAAAATATTTTGCTGTCAATGTCTTCTTTTTTTTTTATTGTTTTTGACAGAGAGAGAACTGAACTGGGGGAACTCCCCAGTTCAGCACATGGGTCCACACGGGCTGGGGCTGGGATTCAATCCTCAGTCCCCGGCGCTGCAAAGTGAGCGCTTAACCCACTGAGCCATCCCGGCTTCCCCATCTTTTTATTTTATTTTTTTAATGGCAATGTTGAGCTCCAGAAATATTAAACATTTATATTTATTTTTCTAGCTAATTAACATAGTGAACTTCAGATTTTTATTTTCATTACTTGGTGGCCCCTATTGATTTCTGGAACTACCTGTAAATAGTCATACTCTTTTGTTCAAAAATTTGTGTTTTGTTTCATTAAGAAATTTTTCTGACCACCTCTGCTTTCTATCCATTTGAAGTTATACTTCTCTCTTGGTTCATTCTCTTTACACAGATACCTAAGATTAAGTTAAGCCCTAAGCAATGGGGCCCCTTTCAAAATATGTTCCTCCAAAGGCTCATTGGGATTGTTGACAGGGGACAGTAAATGTCCTCTTCTTTAGAATTCTTTTAGTATTAATCTATGAAAAATGAAAAGCTTTTGATAGTGTTTTCAATTCTGTTTCCCTGCATCCAACTCTGGCCAGTAGTACCTGTTTAGTGCTTTTCCTTTAAATGTCCTGCAGAAGTGCTTGCTTCAGCAGCATATCTACTGAATGTCCTCTAGAAGAAACCAAAAGCACTGTGTGGCTACAGAAGGAATGTGAGATCAGGCAGAACCAGACAAATAATTTAGCATCTCTGAACCTCAGCTTTCTTACCTGTAAAATGGTAGCAATTATACTATTCTCATAGTGTTACAAAGATTAGATACGAAAAATAAACATTTTAGGAGAGCACTTTGCACATAAATGCACACTAAAAGGTCACTATTTTTAAATCCTAAGAATTCTACAATTTAACCTTAAAAATAAACAGAATCTTTCTGAATGGAGTTATTTTTGCTCATTTCCTTTCTAGGCACACACTCACTGAATTTCTTTCCTTACCTAATTTATGAGGGGCTCTGAGTATCTACATGTCTAACAACAACTTTATTCTATTGTTCTCTTTATTTAGGTAGAGAAACGACTTTGAAAATTTTCTTATAGTCTGTTCTCTTTCAGAGTATGTATGAGCCTCATAAACTCTTGACAGTTCTGAATGAGTTTCTGTGTTTGGGCAGTAGTTACTTGACACTTGAAAATGAAGAGCCTCTTCACATTGTTCTGCAGCATGGCTATGACATAAGAGGTATTCAAAGGCGATACAACTGCTGCCTGGTTCTCTTGGCATGCTTGCTTTTGGAACCCAGCCACCATACCGTGAGGACACACACACACTAGTCCCATTGAGAGACCACAAGAAAACACATATATAATTTCTGGCAGACAGACCTGCATCGACTGCCAGACATACAGGATCTTAAGGTGATTATCTCCCTTGGCTGATGGTATACCCTCCACCACCTTTAAGCCTTCCTGATAAGGGTTCCAGAATCACAGAGCTGTGTTCTGTATGAAGTCCCACCCCAGAATCAGTGCACATAAAACATATATATTGAGCTCTTTTTAAAAAAAGATTTATATTATTATTTGAGAGAAGGTGTGTGTGTGTGTATGAGAGAGACAGAAAGACAGAGACAGAATGGGGAAGGGCCCAGAGCAGTCTCCCTAGTTGTACATCATTAGTTTGTGACATGGTTTCTTTCCACACAGGTAAATGCACAGCCAGGTGGAGCAGGAACCTAATGGGGGGCCTCCGCATGGGATGCAAGAACCTTCGCCACTGAGCCATCACAGTGGTTACTAGTTGTGCCACAGTTCAGCAGATGGGATTGCAGAGTCCAGGTTTGAGAATCAAACCCCAGACCTTGCAATTGCAAGACAAGTGCTCAACAGCTGAGCTATCCCGGCATTTCCTAGCTCTTTTAAGATACTAAGTTTTGAGGTGGTTTGTAAATTAGCAATTGTATAGAACACTTGCCTTCCCTTTCCTAATCCCTTTTCGCATGAACATGTCAATAGAGTTTACTTCTGTATTACCACTTACATGTATATTTTGAGCAGATGTGAAATGATAATAATCACATTTACTCAGTGCTTGCTATGTGTTAGGCACCATTCATTCCAAGCACTTTACACATATTATTTAAATCTTCCAACAATATTTTTAAAGAAACACTGTTATTGTTATCCCTATTTATAGAGGTTATACAACTTGTCCAAAGTCAAACATCTGTTAAGCCTTGGCTCCAAAACCTTCATTCGACATTTAAAAGAGTAACGGCAAGTGGAAGTAATAATAATGTTGATTAGAGATCATAGGAATATATTAGGAAGATTGGTCAGAAAGGCAGGTGGAAAATCTGCAGTATGGAGAGTTTAAGTAACAACAGGAGAAAATATTTTAACAGAGGCATTAATTCTGGAATTCTTGAGAGAGTTTGAGAAGTAGATGTGAGAGAACAGCCCATTTGGGCAGTATGGAATCTGAGATGCTAGAAGGCTTTCAATAATCAAAGAATATTTTTAAAAATTTATTTAAAGTAGATATGTTCTAATCTCTGTGCTTCGAAGTTAATGTATTGTGGATTATGAATCATAAGTAAAGCAGAATATTTGATTAAAGTAATGATTCTAATTCAAATAACTCTCAGGCCCTATAAGGCTCCATCCAACAAAAATAATAAAGATTTCCATTTTACTTGCACTTATCAAAGAATATTAATGGAGAGCCATGTCATAACTCATAGACTCACTTCTAAGTCTCTTTCCTCCTCTAATTTTCTGAAATTTACAGCTGAGAGAAGCAGAGAGGGAGAAAGAGGATGGAGGAGAGAGGGAGGGAGAGAGTGTGAGAGAGAAAACAACAAACATGTGTGTGTTTCTGTCTCTTCCCCTAGTATTTTCACTGAATCTTTCTCAAATACCTATTCTTGACTTTCTCTTGTTTTATACCATCTACTCCATACCTCACCACACATGTCCCAGAGCACAGTGTTTGCTGAGATTTTTAGTCCTGGTACTAGCCATGCCAGGCCACTTTTGATGATGGGAAAGCCCAATTTCTGTCTTTCTCTGGACCTTCTTTCTGGAGGGAAATGCAAGAAGCCCCATGTAACTTGTGTATTAGTCTGATTGCTTTAAAGTTGTAGAGAAATTGAGATGAAAGAAATGATCGTCCTTCTTAAATTTAATTTTTTAGTCATAGTAGATAAGGTTTATGGGTCGAACTATTTTGCTTTTTGGAAGAGTATTTATTTAAATAATGTTTTCTACAGTTACAAATTTTCAAAAGTCAAAATACCACATTTTAGAGGACTTAAAACATTTCCCACCTTCATGAAATTTATCACCATTCCATTGGTGGTTACCTGTTTTCCATAATGTCGTCATCATCCCCTAGAAATCCATCTCATTTTCCATACAGTGGAGCAACTCTTTTAAGTGTAATAGGGAAGCTAAATCAATGACTAATCTCCATCAACTTTTTCCATAAGTATATGAAAAATGGAAACAAAAATAATCAAAAACCAAATAATCAAACAAAAAATATAAACTGGCCCACATGGACGAGATAGCTATCATATACTGTGAAGACATAATGGGAAACTAATATTCTGTTAAACCTGTTGAACATTTCCTCAAATTCTTTCACCAGTGCATTGATCTTTAGGATAAAACATGAATATGTGGGGAAGCCGGGATGGCTCAGTGGGTTAAGCGCTCACTTTGCAGCGCCGGGGACCAGGGATAGAATCCCGGCCCCGGCCCGGAAGGAACCATATGCTGAACTGGGAGCTCCCCCAGCTCAGTTTTCTCTCTGTCTCTGTATCTCTCCCTCTCTCTGTCAAAAATAAAAATAAATAAATAAAAATTGAATATGTCATATTGTGGAGAGAAACAATAGTAGACTCTCAGTTAACTGACATCCACGGGGATTGGTAGATGCCAGATAAATGGAAGTAAACTCTCCATTAACCAGAACTCAAGCAATTGGCACTCTCAAATAACAGGCAAGATCTCAAGCAAAAACGTTGTTGCTGGAGGCTTGAGAGTGCCAGTTGCTCGAGTTCTGGTTGATGGAGAGTCTACTTATGTCATCATTAGAGAAAGGAAACTAGATAGGCCACACTTTCTGGTTCAAACCGGGAACACGACTAACATCCTTTTGTTAGGTCTAAAGTATGCTCACCTTGTATGCTTCAAAAAAACTTTCCTAATGGGAGAGATCTAGTAATACCCAAATAGACCTCTCTCCTCTTGAGCCTTCCAACCTTTTTTTCCTTTATCAGTCAGGGCAGGTTTTACGCAGAAGAAAAATACAAGATAGGACTAAAGGTTGTCACCCACTTTCTACCACGGTTTAAATGCTGAGGTGTCCTAAAACTTCAGGCATACTTTGGAGGCTAAGCTGAGGAGTTGTTTTTTTCTTGTTTATTCTGGTCCAGTGCAAATATTTGTCTATTGAGCGATATATAACACTTTAGATTCGTAGACCCACCATCTGCTTAATGTGAGCCAACACCCACCTGTAAGGAGACGGATACAGGATGGTATCCTGTTCCTCCTGCTCAGAAGTGACGGCAGCTGACGCTGTGCACCCGGGTTTGTTTGAGCTGCCCCAAGCTAAGATTGCCTGATAAAATCCCAGAAGGGTGTGTACCTTTTTGCAACCCAAAGATTACTTTCAGGTTCTCTGAGCATAATCTTTTTATAGAAATGGGGTCCAAAGGAGCTAAAGAAAAAAAAGATGACCGTCAGCCTAGGGTATGTGTGTACATTTATGAATTCTTCATGCTAATAATCTAGTGTAAGGAATGAGATAAATAAATCACTCGTGTTCTGCAGTTATGACAGCAGGTGTGACTGTCACAATAGCTGACAGAGAAAGCTTCATTCACAGAGAGGGTGACAGCAAGAAAGTACATTCTACTCCCAGGGGTTTGTTTTTTTAAATGACTCAAAGTCCCCCTTTTCTGACAAAGACCTTTGACAGACATTTGACTTTAGAGCTCTCCCTGAAAGGCTTGCTCTCACTATTTCCAATAAACTCATAGAATATAGAACATGAATTTGTAGGGGAGTGTTCTTTGAAGCAGTGCTGTTTCTTTTTAAAGACGCCCTCCAGAGGACAAATATTTCAGGATGATCACATTACATGAAGGGTTCCCCTGAACGGCTTGTCTCTGAATGTCCTCCTTTGGGAAGACTTCAATACAAATGGAGATATAAAGGTGACTCATTATATTTTAGAATTTGAAAGTTTTGAAATAATTTGCCAGGGAATTTTTATGGAAGTTTTAGACTGGCACTAATGTCCTGAATTCAGAAACATGATTGTCTAAGACCCCTGGGGTGATTTATAAAGGTTTTTACAGGTTATGTACAAATCTTGGCATGAAAGCAATCAAGCTACACCTGCTCTTTGGGGAGTGTTGCTTGTACTATGAAATTTCTCTCAGAATACTAAAGAGTTATACAACTAGTATAAATACAATTCTTAAGTGCCCCTTAGGATTAATACAACTAGGAGAGAGTGACTTCAGCATGGTACTTTCAGTAGAGTTTTAGGTAAACAGAACAGGTGGTTTTCAGGGGTTGTTGAAAGATCACTTATTGTTAGTACCGGAAACCCCCAAAACTTTGCCATTTCCAGTTTTCTATTGTTAAATATGGAAACACAGATGGAAGTATTAGTCATAAATAAATACGTGATGGAGGAGAGCAAAACTGGCTGAAGTAAGGATTTAACTAGAGCCAGTGAGGCAGGGAGAGTCTTTGGATTGCAGGTGATGTCAAGATGGCAATGTGTGACTAGGAAAGAGGTCTTTTAAAAAGTGGAGAAGCCTTCCAAAGGTAGTGCCTTCCTTAAAATTGTTCTGTAGGTACAGTGCATAGCTTTATGGGTCATTTAGATCAGGGTTTTGTGAAGAGGGTGTGTGTTGAGGATGTTATAATTACACTATCATGTCCCTCCTCTTCTGGTCCCCAAGATGCTTGGGGTGAGCATCGTAGTTACCCTGAGTCATTAAAAGCCAATAGAAACTTGTCCTTCGGTTTGAGGGTAGGAGGTTCAAAGCTGAGAATAGTAGCACTGCCTATAATTTATCTATAAAATGTTACTTGAAATCCACGTGAATTGCCCTCTTTTATAAAAGAAATATTCTGAATATTTACAGTTGTTGTACCATGTTACTTTTGATTAAATTTGATGCTTTGACAATGTACAGTCCAAAGCAGAATGTTATGATGGTGAAGTCTGTTGACCCTGGAGCCGTACTTTCTGGATTTGAATACTGGCTCTGCTAATTAGTTGTGTGACTTCTCTCTCCTTCAAACCAAGTTATTGAACATCTTCAGGCCCCTGATAACGTATTAGTAAAGTGAGAGTAATAGTATTTCACAGTTGTGGTGAGGAATTGATGAAATAATCCATGTAAGAACCTCAAAACACTACCTGGAACATAGAAAGGGTTCATTCAGTATATGTTTAATAACTAAAATACCAAATATAATAATAATCTTTCTCTGGTTATGACTTTTGCTTTTGAGTTCGAACCCCAGTCTTGGCTTTGGATATTTCATAAACTCAACTAAACTAATTCATTTTATAAAACTCTCTGAGTCATGAAATACCATTTAATTGGGTAGCAGCTAACAAACTTCTTGTAAGAAATAACTCTTCTGTTCTAGCATGGCTTCCTTTTAAATGTATGATGGGAAGTTTTCATGTTTCCTTATCCACGATGGGAATCGTGCAAGTTGGAGGCTAGAACTCTGCGATCAAGGTGTTTCAAGATTGGCTTCTTCTGAGGGCTGTGAGGGGTTCTATTCCATGCCTCTCACCTTGCTTCTGTTGGCTCGCTGGCAAGCATTGGAGTTGTACCTTGTCTTTGTTACATGGCCTAGATTTCCGCCTCGATCTTCACCTGATGTTCTCTCTGTGTGCATGTCTCTGTGTCCAAATTTCCCCTTTTTATGAGGACACAAATCAGATTGGATTAGGGGCCTATCCTACCTCCGAATGACCTCATCCTTCTTTAATGCACTATATCTTCAATGACTATTTTCAAATAAGGTCATACTCTGAGATAGTCTGGGTTTGGAACTTCAACCTAAACATTTGGGGCAGGGGAGATACAATTCAGATCATAACAGCATCCTATTCTAGAAATAACTACAATATACTTCCAGAATTTGTAGTAATCAATACTCAACAAAAATTCAGTTACATGATGACAAAGCTGGTGGGCAGTAGATTTGTTTCATTTCTTATGAAACAGATACCGTATTTTCTGGTGTATAAGACGACCGGGCGTATAAGATGACCCCCTAATTTTACAGTTAAAACATAAGTTTAGGCCTATATTCACTGTATAAGACTACCCCCCACTTCCGAGGCTGTAGTCTTATACAGTGAATATAGGCCTAAACCTATGTTTTAACTATAAAATTAGGGGGTCATCTTATACGCCCGGTCATCTTATACGCCGGAAAATACGGGTATTCATAAACTGATATTTGTAAAGTTAATCACTGAAAAGCCCAGGGAGTCTTTATGTCTTTAATGGCATCATATTGCAGATGCTTGCTCAACATTTACAATTTGCTTTGTGTGTGTGTATGTGTGTGTTAGGCTGACCAGGTATGCCATTTTAAATGGGACAGAAAACAACGGTACTGACACCTTGAATTTAGCTCAGTGAGACTAGGTTGACCATACATACCATTTGAAATGGGACAGTATCATTGTTTTCTGTCCCATTTAAAATGGTATTTCTGGTCAGCCTTGTGTGTGTGTATATGTGTGTGTGTGTGTGTGTGTGTGTGTGTGTGTGTGTGTGTGTGTGAGAGAGAGAGACAGAGAGAGAGAGAGGCAGACAGACTGACTTACTGACTTTTTGGTTTCAAGGGTTTTCCATTTAGTGAAAAAAGATAGACACTAGACAAGAAACAAAAAAAACCCAGAACTTTATCTTCCTTTACTCAGTAAAGGTGTTTGTGAATACAGAGATTGTGTATTATGCATTATTTTAAGTGCAGTGTGTTTTAAGGAATACTACTGTAAATTCTCAATCAAAGCTCTATAAAACTTTATGGTATGTATTTCAATATGTTAAAGTATTAATAAGTGTGTCTGAAGTTTGGCATAATATTTTATAAACCTACTCTAAAATTTCTACCAAGAAAACCCTGCATTCTTTCATATTTTAAAGCCAAACCAATGAACACTCATTTCTTTAGCCCTTGCAATATGCCTCCTTCTCAGTTTCATCATACTGATTTCTCCATGGTGCAATACATTCTTGTATTATTCAAGATTCACAGGTGCTACATATGTGTGAAGCCTGACAGCCCTACTAGAATGTTGGATGCTCTCCCTGCATCATCATCCTATTGTATTATTTAATAAGGAGCAATTTCCCACCAGTTATAGATCTTACTACTAGACCGTGAACTCTGGAAGAGTACAAAATTGCCTTTTTAAAAATCTAGTTCACCTTTTGATCCTCAATACCAAATACAGTAATTGGCAAAGAGTAGAAGTTAAATATTTGAGTAATTAGAAAAGTGAATAGTATAAAATAATTGAGTTTTTTTTATTTTAACTTGGAAATTGATTTGCAATATAAAAGTAAGGTTGCTGTTTTAGGCAAAAGCATAAAGGGGAAAGAGAAAGATGAAGAGGTGGAGGAGCATCTAAGTTGAGTAATTATAAATTAGGGTCGCCATTGTTAGCAAATAAAAATATGGTTACCCAGTTAAATATGAATTTCACATAAACAATGAATACATTTTATTATAAATATGTTCTATATATTAAATAACACATATTTATACTGAAAACAATTTTTATCTCTAATTTAAATTTACCTAATGTGTTTTCTGACAACTCTATTCTAAAACCTTTTTAATATGTAACTTTTTAAACTATTATATCTTGTTAAAATGCAGATAAAACTCTAAAATCTGCTATGTAAAAATCCCTGTACACACAGAATTGTGCATACTATTTCAAATATGTGATGTTAGTAATTTAATTCCTAATGTTGAATTGTGAGAGAGAGAATAAATAAAGATTTTAGGGGTTATAAGCCTAAAAGTAATGGAAATAAAGATATATATATATATATATATATATATACATATATATATATATATATATATGTATTCTAAGTGTAGTTTTACATTTTAAGGGTGGAGTAACCTTAGAAATGATCAAATCTAAACTTCTAATTTTATAAAGTAAAGAAATTAGAAATACCAACTA
>PVKE010009065.1:0-45891 GCA_004027555.1 Craseonycteris thonglongyai | reverse complement strand
AATTTATTTTCTTCATGAGCCTATATCTCGAAAACTTAATAAGTGATTTAAAAAATAAAAAATAGTTTTGAACATATATTTTACTTATCTCCCCATACCTCGCTGGAATGCACCTTATACTGAAACACAGTGTATAAACATAGTATGCATTTCACACCCCTTCTTCCCCCTTAGACTACGCCTATGACAACAAGTCGATTGCGACACACTTGTAAGATAAAAAGTAGATCTTATATACAGAAAAGTTGGCCACCCCTGCTCTAAAGGAACTCTGCGTCCCAGGAAGGGGTCCGCAGTAGTGACCTGGCTGTCTTCAGTCAAATTTTGGCAGAACCTGTGGGATGCACCGTCTCATCATGAGTGTGGAGTTATATTTCAGAGTGTGGCCTCTGGGACCACTAGTCCATTTTATGCTCCCTGCAGTTGGAGATCTGAGAGGGACATACTCATGGCCACCACATGAAAAAATTGAGGAGCTCAGAGATGATTCTGCTGAGGTCGTGGAGATAAGAAGTATCAGAATCTGTCCCAGGAAGTTTGTTCCCAGACTCATGCTTAAAGCATAGTACACCTTCAAGTAGGAAAAAGTCATACTCAATTCCTATTTGAGAAAACTCATTCTGGTAACTAGGCAACAGATGGAATAACACACTGAAGAGAAATTAAAATGGAAAAGACCAGAAAGCAGGTTGATGCAGTCACCTAGAAAGAAGTATAATTTTGAAGATCTAAATAAAGAAGAGTAGCAGGAGACAGCAGGAGTATTTCAAAGATATTTACTAGAATCAACAGGATTCGGTGACTGAGGGGATGTGGGGGAGGAGAGTGGAAAAACATAAATGTTTCTAGTGATAGGAGATTGAGCCTATTTACTGAAGTTGAGAGTATAATGGTGGCTTGGCAAGCAGAGAGTGAATTCTTGCTTTGGCTGTATTGAGCTTGAGAGGTTGTTATGTGCCTGAGACTTTGCTAGACACAGTGGAACCCTCTTCTACAAAGCATATTTTTGTCTTTTGCTAGATTGTTATTATTTACCACTATTTTGTATAATTTAAGAAATAATACTGGAAGGTAGGCATGTTTATAAGAGTAAGCACTTTAATGGTCTTGAGATTGGTGCTCAGCTGGTTGGAAAACCTTTCCAAGCTCATCTAGCTGATAAATGATAGGAGCCATGGAAACTGATCTCTAAATGATAGTTTCCAGTTTTCTGCTCTTTGCAAAAAGCTTTTTCCTTTGGATGTGAGAAGATAAAAGGTTGAAGGTATAAGAAGGAACCCAACTGAGGCTTTGAGCAATAGACTAGGAGGTTGAGTTTCAATAACCCTTTGAGAAAAATTACAACTTACATTGATTATCATGTTAGAGTTAGCTCTTTAGCATATTTTCAAAGTTGGTCTTTATAATAAACCTTGTAGGATACTCAGGGAATATGCCCATTTTACAGGAATGTAAGGGACTTGCCCAAGGTCACCTGGATCTTAGATCAAGAAGCCAAGCTATTGTGTCAAGTCTTCAAGCTCCATGTTTAGTGAATGAGTTATGGAAAATTATTGAATTTAGAAGCAGGAGTGCCCAGGAGGGCTCATCCTGAGTCCAAGAGCAGAAAGAAGTGGAAATCAGGAAGGCCAAAGGAATAGAGTAGAGGCTTACATCTCCTTATGATATAAATACAATTTTACAATCCTTACCTGCGACAGCAAGAAACCAGATGACCGACTGATCCCAACCTGGTGTATTAAACTTGCCAGGTGAGTCACATTGGCCTGACTATGCTGCAGTTTGCAAGGCAGTTGTGTAATTTTTATAAGCCCCTTTTTACACTGACTTGATGAACAGTGGGGTGTTAGGTTCAGCCACAGCCATCAAAGCTCAACATTGCAGATAGAACAAAAGAAACAAAATCTCAAGTTGCTTATCCAATGACAGGATTCAATTTTTCCCAAAGAAGTACATCTATTTATCTATTTATATATTTATATGTGTAATAAAAAGAGATGATAAATGAGGAAGATAGAACAAAAGAAACAAAATCTCAAGTTGCTTATCCAATGACAGGATTCAATTTTTCCCAAAGAAGTACATCTATTTATCTATTTATCTATTTATATGTGTAATAAAAAGAGATGATAAATGAGGAAGAAAGAATGAGAAGACATATAAGAAGGAACAAACAACCTTCAAGTCTATTTTGCGGAATTCCTCTTCAGGGAACAACAGACAGACAAACAAACAAATGAAAACAAAAAACAAAAATACCCACAACTCTTTTATATAAAAGCTCACCTTAATAGGCATATTTAGGAACATAGCCATAATGTGCCATAGTGACACAAAGAAATCATTAATTCACCCTGCATCGAAACTACAGAGAAATTTCTGGAGTTTGGAGGTGCCAAAGAGAAGAAGGTAAAGCAGTAGAGAAAAAAAATAAAGATGAAATGTTAAAACTAGGGGATTCAAACAAAAAGTGGGCATTGAGAATTACCTGTGGCAGCTATGAATGAGAGACCTTTTAAATAGCATCCACACATAAAAGTTTATATTCTCCCCCAAACATACGATATATTATGTGTCTTAGTGCATTTGTACATGCTAGACCCTCTGCCTGGGATTTTTCTCTCCAGCTCTCTAACATTTATCCATGCTTAAACATCCACACAAAGACTTTTCTCATCTGTGAAGCCTTCTTTGAGGCTTGCAAGCAATGCTAGTAGTTGCTTCCTCTGTACTGCCTCATTGTGCAGTGGATTTCCCTGTATTGCACGTACAGAATGCTGCATGCTCACATCTTCTTATCCCCTCTCCCCCAAACCCAGTCCCACACCATGCCCTCGCCGAAGTCCAGGTTCATGCCTCTCTGTGGCATAACACATAATCTGAAACAGAGGAGCTTCCAGTAAATAACTAGTATCCTAATGGCTCCCTTGTATAACTTGATGGTGAGAACTATAAACTACATGTGGACCACACTAGTTTCAGATCAGAAATGTGTAAAAAGTTAGGACTGTTTAGTATGAAGATAGAGTGGTTCTGGGCCTTAGGATAGAGAGGATTGTAGGGGGAGAAAACATTGTCAAGGACCAAAAGGGATAGTTAGAAGAAAAACTAGTTAGAAAAAAGAAAAGATGATCAGAACACAGATGCTGCAATTATGGGACTGAGTCCAGCTCCCCAAATGACCTGTGTCAAAGGCAGTAAGAGAGAGGAGTGACCGGGACATGGTGACGGCCTGGAGAAAATGGCAGCTGCATAGCATCTGGTAGGTGTACCCATGAAAGGCAAATGTCCTAAAAAACAGCTCCCTAAGATCAGGGCAATTGGGCTGCAGTCCAAGTCCGTGGCAATGACTCTTAATCTGGCCTCTCTGACGGTGGAAAGTAATGGAGAGAAATGGAGGAAGAAGGGATGTGGGGGGTGGAAAACAGGACAAAAGAAGGCAAAGCAAAGAAGAAGAAGAGGGAGAAAGGAAAGGAAACTACTAGAGACAGAGAGAAGAAAACCTCATTAATATACAAAGCTGGCTTTGATGGCGATTTCTCTTGCCTAACTGAAAGGTTTTATTTTGTCTTTAATTAAGAGAATCCACATACTTACGTATTCAAAAGACATGGCCCTATGGAGGTAATCAGTGCTGCCACATTCTACATGTGTCTCCATTCTGCCTGAGATGTTTTATAAATATACAAATGCGTCTTTATTTCTTTTCTCCACCATTTTCATACAAATATTATATATTATGCATACATGCCATGAATATTCTTGTGCATTGCACTTAAAATGCATCTGCAAGTTCATGGTCACTGCATAAAGAGCCTCCTTCATTTTAATGGCTACCTTGAATTCCATTGAATGCTTTTATACTAATTTATTTGACTAGGATCTCAGTGATGGACAGTTAAGTTATTCCAATCTACTGAAATGTAACAGTCTATTCTTGTGATAGGCACACACAATTCCAAACATCCAATGATATATTAATATTTGTTGACTAATGAAATTTCTGTATCAAAACACTTGGGCTTTCTGATTTTGGTGAATACGTGTAATCATGATTGTAGATGAGGTACCATTTTACATTTTCATGACTGCTATGAAGTGTGTGCCTCCTTCCCTATCATCACATCAGAACAATATGCTACCGAACTCTTGGCTCATTGCTAGTCTTACAAGTAAAGAACAGCATCTTTGTTCAGATACATATATATCTCTCTTTTTGGAAAATTCTAGACATAGATGAATTTCAATACTTCAGCTTAAAAATTTTTTTTTTATTGAGGTAACATTGGCTTATAACATTATATAAGTTTCAGGTGCACAACATTACAAACAACATCATATTTACTACATTATGCTCACCGCCAGAAGTCTAGTTTCCATTCGGCACCATCAAATTGACCTCCCCGCAATATTCCCCATCATGTGATTCATGGAGTCTCCAACCAGATGAGTTTTTTCATGTAAAATAATTGAACCCAATCTCAGTTAAAATGTAAACCCTGCTCAGAAATATATTCTAATGTATTTCTAGTTATCCTGCTCTTCCAATCTTTGTAATATCAGACCCCTCCTTTCTCTTTTCACTTCGTGGAGATCACTGCCTTCTACTTTGCAAAAACATCTAAAGCCATCCAATTGAAAATATTTGAAATTTCCATCATTAGTTCATGAACCCACACTACTAACTATCTCTGGTGACATTAGTGGGATCAACTTTAATAGAGCCAGTGAACATGAGGGAGCCAAAGTTGGGCTAGGTATAAGAATGTTTCTGGAACAAACTTTTCACCCAAAATACTTTAGGATGAATCAATAAGTGAACAATAAATGGAATATAGAAAAAAAAGGGGGGGGGGACAGGAAGAAAAGTAAGTGAGGATTAAGATGGGTTTGTGTACTTTTTTCAGTGGTCATCTTACTTAACCTTTTGGAAACGTCAGACAGTAGTGATCTCTCTCATTTCCAAACACTCCATTCTCTGGCTTCCTGATTTGGTACCAGCTCTCTAGCTTTCTCAATCCAGCTGTTAAAGGTTGGTGATTCTCAGCAATCAATCACAGTCTCTCCTCTGATCTCACAATTCATACACAGTAGGCCATCATATCCAGTTTCTGAGATCCAGTAATAATCTAACTGCCAATGGTTTTCACATTTATATATCCTATATGGTCTTCTCTCCAGCTGTCCAGACACAATTATTGAATGGACAGCTTCACTTGGGTGTCTTAGAGATGCTTAAAATTCCTCAGTGCCTTCCTTCTTGGTGTCATTAGGACACAGTCAAAGTTCTAACTTGCCTGACCTAGGCTGTGCTATGTCCTTCCTCTTCTTCTAATGCCACTTACACTCACTGTCCAGTCCCTGGCCACACTTCAGTTCAGCTCTCCAAATGGGCCACACGTTTTCTTGTGCTTTCCCCATTGCCTGACCCACTCTCCTCATCTCATCATCTAGCTCTTTGTCATATTCTTTCTCATCTTTAGACCTCTGATCATATATCAATCCCTAGGAGAAACTTTCTTTGACTCCTCAAAGAATGTAACTTCCCTGTCTTACATTTCTAGGCATGTCTTATTTCTGTATTACACAGCATCATTTTCTATCTACATTCCAAGCTCTATCTTCTTTGGAAAACTAGAAACTCCACTAGAGTGGTGCTCTGGCTTATTCATGGCTGTGTCTCTGGTCCCTTGTGATAGGGGACACTAGAAACCTCTACCACCCATGTTTCCCTGGGGCAGGACCTACATCAGTAACACCCTGGTCACTTTCTAGCCCCCACACTACCTCCACTCCCACACTTAACTCTTTCTGGGGATATAAAAGAAACTCTGCTGATTAATGAATTTGGGAGAGGCATTTGTGGAAATGTCACCTTGCTCCTTTGGTTACTTGGCTAACAGACTAAAAACAACATTTTCCAACAGCTTTGTCAGGATATTTTGATTTTTATTTCTCAGGCTATTTTCATCTATCTCTCAGCTGATTTCAAGTTCAGGCAGAGAATGGGAATTTTATTTATTGAGTCCTCCAAAATGGCAAAATATCTCAGTGGCTGGCCCACTGTAGCTATACACCTGTTGAATAAACTTATGAAAAAACTTACTATTAAATTAAATTTAAGGTTATGAAACAATCGGAGAATGAAAGAGGGTTTTGAGATAGAAAACAAAAAAGAATACAAATGAGGATGGTATAGAGGAAGGGTAGAAGGCAGAATAAAGAAAGGATTTAAAAAGGAGAAAGATTATGCTAGGACATTTAAACATTTTGTTTGTTTGTTTGTTTTTGACAGAGAGAGAGAGAGAGATAGAGAAAGAGAGAGAGAGAGAGAAAGAGAAAGAGAGAGAGAGAGAGAGAGAGAGAGAGATACAGAGACAGAGAGAGAACTGAACTGGGGGAACGCGATCTTCGGTCCTCGGAACTGCAAAGTGAGTGCTTAACCCACTGAGCCATCCCGGCTTCCCCTTCTAGAACATTTAATGCAGATTATTTCTTTGATCTTTAAAACAATATTGGGTTAAAAAATAAAGAAGAAATGGACATAAATAAACAATGGGCACATTTTTAAAAAAGAAAGGATGTCTTTTTCAGAACAGGGTATCACAGGGGTAAATCTTTAGATAAAAATCAGAAATAATAGAGTTAGACTTGAAAGGAATTTGGAGACTATGTGGTACATTTTGTTTATTGAAAGGTGAGAAAACAGTTTCTCAAGGTCACAAAACAGGTGGAAAGCAAATGTGAGACCAAGGCCAGGTTCACTGGCTCTCAGCTCAAAGCCATTTTGTTTTTCTATGCCACCTCATTTAAGATGTAAGGAATCTAAAGAAAGCTCAAAAGGAAGACTGTACTGGAAAACTGGGAAAACTAGAGGCATAATGAAAATTGTAGCATGGGATGAGGAAACTGAATAAAAAAGGGAAAGACTCATTTCTAATTTATAGATGTTTTACTTTATTCATCATTTAGTATCCATGATTTAATGGTGGTTTGGCAAACAGAACAGGAGAACAAAAAATAATGAAAATATGATGCTGACAATTTTATCCATCAGTCTGAAATAAAGAGTCCTGGCAGGCCTGCATCCAGGATCAAAAGTCTGTGTTTGGAACAGCCCAGTATGCTCAACCGAATACCAGTATTTCATAGTTCTCTAATCTAAATTAGAAAAAGAAACGTCTTCTGTATATAGCACACACACACACTCATTTGCCTTCCAAAGAAAAAGAAAACAGCCAAAAGTTAAAGGGACCAGCATGTTATGTCAAGATCTTTTTCCCTTTTTCAAAAGAAGTAGTAGAGTGGGAGATACACATTTTCTAGTGGTTTTATTTGTTGAACTTCTGAGATAACAGCAAGTGTGGAGCATTAAAAATAGACCAAAACAGGGGATGCTGGGAAAGCTCAGCAGATTTGAGCACTTGCCTTGCAACCACGAGGTCCGGGGATTGAATCCTGGCCCCAGCCCATGCAAACCCATATGTTGAACTGTGGTAGAATTTCCCCTCTCCCATGCAGAGGCCCCCAGTTCAGTTCTTCCCCATGTGGCCCCAGATCCATCTGTGTGGATTGAAACCATGTCACAACTAATGATGAACAACTATGGAGACTGCTTTGCCCCCCCCCTTCCTTCTCTCTCTCTCTCTCTCTCTCTCTCTCTCTCTCTCTCTCCTTTTCTCTCAAAACAATAAAATAAATCTTAATGAAAAAGACTAAAACATATTTAATTTAATTCTATTGCATACATAGTGTATTAAAAGCTTATAATGTATCAGGCATGCATGGCCTTTGGCCTTATGAGAATATAGTTCTTGTTACCAAATGGTATATAATGTTTGGGGAAGGACAAGAACATGCACAGGTGCATGTGATTCTGTACAGAGCTTATTCAAATAACCATGAAGCAGCACATAGAATATTTGTTAATAAAAATAATTCGTTTTTGTTTCTGAGCTATTGAAATTTGCTGCATAGTATTCAAAATTTTTACATAGACTTCCTCATTTAATCCCCATCACAATCTATTCAGAAATGCCTTATTAATAAACCTGTGACCCAGATGAGAATTCTGGGACAGAGAGAGGGTATGTACTTTTCCCTAACTTCCAGAGCTATGGCAACACTGATTACATCCCAGGAGCTTCAAAAAGATGACCATTTATGCAGAAGTCAAGCAAAAGAAACCAGAAGCTTTACCTTATGGAAATAGAGTTGTAGTACATGTGTCTTAGTTATATGGCTTCTGAGAGCTCAAGTAAAAAATCAAATCAGGCATTTGGGGGACAAATGTATATACTTTTTCCTAAATCATCCACAAGCAAAATTGAAGTTTCATGATGGAGTTGATATTGAACTTAGCCCATGAATTTTAAAAAGGAAATTGGTAAAGGGGTGGATGTCCCGGGCCAAGAAGAAAGAAAGAGGTGAGGCAAAGATAATGGTAAGGTGACCAACTTTTTTCCAATGAAAAGGAGGACAGCTGATTCTGGGAGGTGAGCACATAATGCGAAGCATAGGTGATGTGATGTGGACTTGTACATCCAGAAATTATCTAATTGTTACCAATCAATGTCACCCCAATAAATTTAACAATAAAAAAAAATGAAATCGATTGCAGAACCAAAAAAAAAGAAAAGGAGGACACCTACGAGGACACTTTTCAAGGGAGGACAGAACTTCCAAAAGGAGGACTATTCTCCCTAAAGGAGGACTATTCTCCCTAAAGGAGGACGGTTGGTCACCTTAAATTAATGGGGACACTGGGGTGGTTCCTGAGGGAGGAGAGAGGAGTCCTTCCACAAAGGCCTTGAGTGTGGAGCTAAAGAGCAAGGGAGCAATTGCAGAGATTTGAAGGCTCCAGTTTGTCCTGGGTTGATGACTGGGGGGTTTTGAATTGAACCCAGACTTCTCATTGTTCAGAATAGACCTACTCTTTTGGCAAAACTTCAATTCAACAACCTTTCAGAAGTTCATTAGAAACCTTTAAAGCTTTTTCAAATGCCAAAGGGCCTCAGCACTCCATTTAAATGTAAATATACTTGAGAGTTTCAATTCTGAGATTTAAGAATGACTGGAGGAAAGTGCTTGGAAATGAATGTTGGTTGGAAAAAAAGAAATGGAAAAGTGATGAAGAGTGAGGGGCCCAGGAAAGACCTGCTTGCGTCCAACGCCACAGGTTTTCGGGAATCATGGGCATGGTCAGGGCAGGTCCCTGGTGTCAATCCAGAAATGAACACCAGAGAAGAGCCGCTGGACATGGAAACCCAGGAGCATAAAATCACAGGATGAGAGCTCAGCTGGGCCTGGGCAGCGTTATGCTTCCAGGTGGCAGTTGGTATTTGAAGTCTCTGAGGTCTGGCTGCCTTGAAGGGCCAAAGGAACCGACCGTGGTGTCCGGAGAAGCCCGGTTCGCCTCCAGGGGGCGCTCGTGCTGCGGTGCCGATCATAACCTTCCTGCCGCGTCTCAGCGGCATCCGGGTCAGTGCGCCCTCCCAGCACTTCAACCGGAAATTGGTTTTATAGAATATCGTCTGAAGACAAAGGAGATAATGAATGCTGAATTGGTGTGTGTGTGTGTTTTTAATATTGCTAGTCTGAAAAAAAAGAAAGCAGAGGAACAGAAAAGGCAAGGCTAAAATGTAGACCACCCCCCATTGTTTATAATGAAGAAATAGGTACAAGAGCTATTCCTAATGCTTACCCCTTCCTTAATCTCTAAAGCAATGTATGAGACACTTCGTTTTTATTTTATTAAATTCTATATTATTTATAGAACATATAAGACTACAAATACATCTGTGTTTTTTACAAAAGTTGTGTATTGTGTTACATACCTATATTGTTTATATGATACTATAGAACAATATGGTTTTTATCATAAAACATAAAATTATTTAATAATTTTAGGAAATACAAATGAGCAATTAAAAATGTATCAATGAACTCACCACAAAGACGTAAGAGCTGTTAGTATGTTCATTCAGATTTTTTCTAGTCTTATACCCAAAACATTCACACATGAAAATTTTGATAAAACTGAAATCATGTTATAATTTTTTATGGCAATGATGTTTAAAGATCTATATTACTTACATGTTTCATAATGTAGGGATTCAAAATTCTTAGGAAAATCTACCACTTGCACTGTTAACTTCCAATTTTAAAGGTTGTTAAGGTGTTTTGTGAACTGCTAGAAACCTGAGGGTACAATTATTCTGGGTGGCACTCACCCAGTTTTCTCTCCAGGATAACTATGTAACCTTGCAGAGTCAGAGATTGGTTCTCGAAAGAGGAAGACTCAACATTAGAGAAAATCTCTTAAAAAGAAACACGTACAGGGTTACTGAAAGTATTTCTGTAAGGTCATGTATAAAAAGGGCAATGGATTGGTAAAGTTGAGCTTGATACATCCCGTCATGGCCACCCTTGCAAAGAGTGACACAGGCCTTGAGAAACCAATAGGGGATCTTGGGACCAAGGAAAGCCATGCTGCATTAGTTCTACAACTTCTGCTCTGCGGGGCCAGCTCATTGCCAATAGCATGTGTGTTTGGGGCCAGCGAGAACGGACATTTAATAGAATCATGCTTCTGTGTGCCAGTACATGTGTTTGTATGATCATGAGTTTTCTTCATGCCCATTCACAGGTCACAGGAAAACCTGTGCCCCACATACAAGCAGGATCAGAAATAGGACTGGGGGCTCCACATTTTTATTTTAAAACATTTCAAACATACAGAGAACTGTATAGGGTAATATAACAATGTACCCAACTAGGAGTTGTGATGTGTCGTAATTTTGAGATATATATTTTGGATCTTTTTGGTCACGTGATTATGCATAGTTGCAGCTGTTTCTGTGCCCCTCCACGAACCCATTTTCTCCCTTTCTCTAGATAAAGCCATGACTGAACGTAATGCGTGTAAGTCAAGGAAGAAGGCTCTTTCTGAAAATGCCTGTTAGTCACGGGCAAGGCATGCAGGGCTCGGGGCATTCTAATGGAAATATACGAGGGCTGTCTGGAAAAATATCCAGCCATAAATACTTCTATTTTTCATATTGCAGGGCTGGATACTTTCCAGACAACCCTCGTATGTCTCTGTTGCATCTCTAAACTTTTAGCAGTTACCATGTCATTCTTACTGCCAACATCTCCAGCCTGGCTCTACAATGTCTTCCCAATAATAGCCTCTCCAATATGATCTAGAAATGTCCTTCCCTCTTTGGGAGGAGTTCTTTAGGATGGAGGGAAAGGAAAAGCGACTCAGGAACCCTGTCACAGTTGTGTTTAGTGGTTTTCCATGAGATGCGTGGTACAATTTTCTTGTCCAGCTTCCTAATTAGTTCCTGAAGTACCATCTATCCATCCCCCAAACTCAGTCATGTCTACCTATGCTTCGTGACCAGAGTCAAGAATCATGTCTTTCAGGAGGTCTCCAGTGACCCTTTTTCCACCTCGGATACTGCTTCCCCTCCCTTATATAACCTAAACGGAGAACTGATTCCGGTCAGGGCACACTGGCCTTGCTCTGTCCAGTGGTCCGAGATGAATCCTTATTGGCGTCTCTGGCATGGCTCTTCTGCAGCACTCACTGGTCCCCGGCATGCACTAAAAAGAGGGCCATTTAGAGTCCCCATGTCTGTCACTCTGGCCTCTGCTAAAAAGAGGGAAATCTGCAAAGAGGGACAGCCAACCTCATGCCCCCTGTGGCTTCCTGTATTGTCCTCTTCCTCTCTCACATTCCCTTATAATTTATTTTATCTTCAACCATCCAAATTCTTTCACAAGCACCAACTCATTGAAACTACATAATAGCTTTGCAAGGTAGTTACTCATCATTGTCCTTGTCACCAGAAGCCAAGGTTCAGTGAGATAAAGGATTTTATCGAAGCTTGTTCTCCTGGAAAGTGGCGAAGCCGTCTCTATCAAAGTCTCATAAATCCCACCCACATTCTTCTCACCAGAACAAATTTATTCTGTCTAACCTCTTTCTTTTTTCTATTAAAACAAAGTTAATGGAATGATTTGCCTAGAATGAACAGTACTACGTCACTAGAAGTATATGAGATGAAATCGTGGCAAGACTCATTAAAAAAGCAGAAAATAAATAGTTTTAATCTACAAAGAGTCTGAATGCATATTACCTCACAAATGACTTCAAATCTTAGTCCACTTTGAGGAAAACAGAACTGAAAGTCATAATGAATTTACTAGGAATAAGGCTGAATATGGGAAATACAATGTGACCTGTATTTAAGTGACAGATCTTGCCTTTACATTAAAACATTGCTGAACGAGTGCACACTACTCCGTTACAAGTTAAAATAAAAGACTGAAGGTTGTCATGCATCATTTCTTATGATTCTCCAATTTAACTGGCGTTTCTGTAGCCAAACAACGTCTGGTCTCAATGACATCAAATAAGAGGATGTCCACTGCCACATAAAGTAACAAGCAAATAAGCAAAAGACTCCAAGTTTGGTGCTAAAGGACAGGGAGGGAGGTCAGATCCACAGCGGGGACAAAGGCACTGCCAAGCTCTTCTATTCAGTGTTCCTTTTCCAGCTGCTCTCTTGTTCTGAGGACTTCAACATGCCACCCACGTCCGCCAAGAGGCTGGGTCACCTGCGCACAGAGGCATCCTGCCCTCTGCGAGCTGCCTCCCAGAGAAGAGCTCCTTCCTGTCCTTTGTCTCTGGGATAAATCATAACCTCAATGTAGGCAGCACATTGGGGGCTGAGGGGGCAGAGTGGGGCTCTATTGAACTGTAGCAAGAGTGGATGGGAAGCCCACAGTGAGTCTGGCACCTGCATCTCAGCCCAGGCTCGGATGCCCAGAGCAAACCCTCGTCCATCATCCAGAGTCAGTGAAGCCTGAAAGTGAGAGCCGAACTCACAGACACCATCTGGGGAAGTGGAAAGAACCGATAATACAAGAGGCAGAAAACCTGGCTTGGAGGCTTGGCTGTGACTCTACAATAGGAATATTCTGGGCAAGTCATAACCCCCCGGGCAAGTCCTAACATTGCTCTGGGTCTAAATTTCCTTCACCTATAATATGGGGATCATAACTTCTACCCTGCCTGCCTCAATGTTTCTTGTGAATACAGGGAAGAGAAATTTTCTCTGCATCTCTTCCGAAGGGAACCTGCGACCCTTCTGCCCATGCTTTTCGCCCCTCTGCAGTCTTCCATCAGCAGCTTCTGCCAAGTGAGGTGAAGGTGCTGATTTGTAAACATAGGACATTTACTGAGGCTCGGTGTACTAGAGGGCCTCAGACATCAATGCGTGCACGCGGTCTTCATCCTTGCTTGTCAAAAGTGAACGTGGGTAGGATTTTCCTACTAGTGAGGACACATCTCTGTGGCCTCATTTGAGGCTCAGGCATTTCTATCTGTGGAGGGGTAGGTCTAAAGGAATAGACTCCATCTCCAAACCCCATTGTTACACTCCATTATGTATAGAGCCTTGAATCCTGAGATAAAACTCCAGCGAACAGTACTATGTACTTTATCTCTCATTTGGCAGTCCATGGTTTGTATAATAGCCTTGGTCAGAAACCCAGAGAATAGGGGTTAAGTAGTAATACAACAATAACAACAACAAAAACACTTTAAATCTCTAACAGGAACGGTGAAAGGACATATATCCTGTGAAATTATTTATTCAGTACAAAATGGAATACTAGGTGCAAATGATGAATACCATCACTTCAGCATCATGAATCATTGCCCTAGGGTAAACGAGAAGACAAAAATTTCACATAGAAATGAAGAACTGTGATCTTGACCTTGTTTTCTTGACTCCTGCAGAGTTGTACTTACAAACCAGTACAGTTCACTTCCACCCAAAAATGCAATGTGGCTTAAAAGAATGACCACAGAGCTTCTTAAAGAGCAACATTTTTATCAGTTCAAGCAAGAGATCTCAGACCGTGCAATTAATGATCTTATGCCAGTTTTTGGAGCATAAGCAGGGAGCTTGTGGGAACAAATGAGAGAATAACAAGGGAAGTTCTTTGTAAAGCACAAAAAAGAAACACACAGTTCTAACTTTGGAGACTAGATAGATGCACTCTTCTTTCTTTAGGCAGGTGCTTTGAGCACCTCACCTGAGTCAAGCAGAGTGCTGATAAGCTTTTGTAGCATATGGTCTTTCATTGGAAACTCACAGGAACTCTTTTGAGATGGAAATGACTGCCATCTCTTTACAGAGAAGCGAAACAATCTTTGGAAAGATGCTCTTTGCTGGCCATGAGGCCAGATGTGTCAGTCTTTCCATTCTTCTGACTGAGCTGCAGTGAGTAAAGTTGGGTGAATTGTTATTACTAAACCTGCCACCTGTTTCAACCATATTACGTTGAGTGAGGTATAGTGAGGTCAGACATAGGTCAAGAGAGAGAAAGCAGAAGAGGTTTACAGTTCCATTATGCTCACCATTCCCTGCCAAGGACATAGCAAGTTATGCAGGGCCACATGAGGATGCACCAGGGTCAGTGACAAGGCAGAGAGAGGCCCTGTGACCAAATATTTTATTCTGGTTCCTGCAGGAAGGAATGGGCAGGGCAGACAGGCTCAGCATTGGCTGATGCAGATAATCCCAGCAGGTTCTGGGGCACAGGGGCTGTTCTTGGTTGCCTGGCCCCTGGCTCTGGGATAATGAAGGCAGGTGTATCCCGGTCTGAATATGCTATCCTGACAAACGGAGAGGGTGAGAGTCTTCAGTGGTTGCTCAATGAAGAGAAGTGACCAGCTTCTAGCCAGAACCTCCCACTGGGTCAAGACAGTACACAGCAGAAACCTTTATTACACCACCTAATATTTAGAGAATATATTTGACACTTTAGTTTTATCTTCTTTTAGAAAATAACTAAGAAGATGGTATATGGACTAGCAATATAAAAAGTAAGAGATTCAGTCAAAGCTCAGCTATCCTGCTTACTACATGACCTTGGACAAAATATTTAACCCCATTTATGTCATATATCTATCGCTAGAAACTAGTGTCTTATAGTGTATTCTCTCTCTCTCTCTCTCTCTCTATATATATATATATATATATAGAGAGAGAGAGAGAGAGAGAGAGAGCTTTTTAAAAATTCAGTATCTAGATAAAGTTACCTGCATTTGGCATCTCAGAGTAATTTATAAGATTTTGCTATCTTATCCTACTCAAATGATAGAATTTAAATGAGAAATTATAACAACTTATTATAAAATCTAAGATCAAGTTTATTGAAATGAAGTAGAAATAAAATGTAATTATAACATTTAAAAATCTTACCATCTCCTAAGATAATGATTTTTAAAAATCCTGTGAAGAGGAAGCTGGGATGGTTCAGCAGATTATGTGCTCACTTTGGACCGAGGATCAAATCCTGGCCACGGCCTGTGCAGACCCATATGCTGAACTGGGGTGCGCTTCCCATGCAGGGGGCCCCCAGTTTGGTTCTCGCCCGCCAGTTGGGCCCTTGGCTTGAGGGGGCGTGCCTCCCATGTAGGAGGCCCCAACCCAGTTCTCGCCCTGCGTGGCCCCCGCCCACCTGTATGGAGCAAAACCATGTTGAAAAACTGATGACGTGCAACTATGGAGACTGCTCTGGGCCCTCCCCCTTCTCTCTGTCTCTCTCTGCCTCTGTCTCTCTCTGACTCTGTCAAAAACAATAAAATACATCTTTAAAAAAAATTCCTGTGAATTTTTCCTGCTTGTTTTACTGTATCCATCTTAATGATAAGAGTCCCCAAAAATTAGTGAAGCGAGCATATCATATATCCAAGATATCTTTATTATATTTGATTCACCCATTGTCCCATTACTAATGCAGAAGTAAATTCCAAAGAGAAAAACGTTGGACTAGAGTAGCACCGTGAGATCACCTGGTTTAGCTCCATCGTTCAGAAACGAACTTTTAGAGTGGGAGCGGAATTCTAGCTGCTAATGTCCCTGAAGCGTGTGCGTCCTCAGCACTGCTGGGACAGACTGGATCCCAGTCCCTGTTCCTCAGTGGGGCTTCAGATTTCCCAGCAGTTCGAGCCGCAGCTATCCATTGATAGCGGAATCAGAAGGAGCCCCACAAGCAGGAGCTCGTGCCTCCCACTGCACTGCACACGCTCTGTAGTTCTCGCTCTGTGTTCTTCCTCAGTAAGAAAATGGTGTGGGGGGGGATCCTGGATGGGGGTCATTGCAGCTGTATGGGTTTGCAGAAGTCACTTCTCCCTGTGGTCCTCATTGTTATGCGGGGCTGTGTCTGCTGCTCACCTCACAAGAGTATAGAGAGTTAAGGCGTGTGGCCAACGTGGAGATTGGCACATACCAGGTCCAACAGGAGGCTTTATTTGGTCTGAATAGGGTCTCACTCAATGTTTAACCATCTTTTTCCTTTTTATTCTTCTAATCACGGTCTTAATGAATAGTTTTATTATTGTTCCACAGCCCTCCACCTATCCCTAAAACTGAATTGAGGCAGGAAACATGGAAGCCTCCTCCATCTAACACCCATCAAACGTAGAGAGGATCTACGGTGTTCCATGTCTCACGCGATATTCTTGTAGCTCTCTTTCCACGCACTTATCACTATGCTTTTGTGTTGCCACTTATTAATATCTAAGTGTTGGATACTAGTTCTTTTGGTGGGGAAGACGGAGACATTTCGGCCATGGAGAGAAACGCTGTGTACCACTCAAAGCATCTTTGAGGACGAATTCCCGTGAATGACAGGGACGGTGATGCCATACTTCTTGTCAAAATCCTAGGGGTGGGGTAGGCTGACCTGCCACTTGCCCCCAGCCAAGCTGTGCAGAGATGGGTGTTTACATGGTGTGGCAGCCCACATAAAATAAATGCCGTGGGAGGAGGGTTCACCGTCTATTTTAAAATGCTACCTTCTATTTTAGACTGAACATGTACAATTTCTGTTTAGCAATTTCAGCTAATTGTTGGCTTAACATTTTTGGGAACAGATTGCAAACTTCAAAATGGAAAAGATCATTTTAGGGAGGGAAGCTAGGCAGCTGTCAGGGAGTCGGAATTAACATACATTTGCATAACAGATGTACAGTAAGGTGTCTATGACAGACAATCACTGAATATTAATGCTATAGACCACGACATCATTTGCGTAAACGCTGTCTGCTGGGTATTGAGGTTGGTATGCTCTTTGCAGAAGACAAAGGGCCAGAGGATGGAGCAGATGCACCAGCTACGTGAGGCATCTTAATTTATGACATCCTCGTGGAAAAGCGTGTGGTGTGATTCCAGATTTTATTACACGTAATTTGGAGATAAAGGCAGTGAGTAATTATCTTTTCCCCTACAGTTAGTCTTTCTCAAAGAAAGAGGGTTGGTTTGTGGACTGCCATTGTAGCACTCTCGGGAGAGTGCCATTCTTTTGAGGAAATGGGGGTAGGGCAAGGAAGAAAAGGATCGCGGTGGTCAAAGTCAACATTGTGTCGTCAATAGACTTGGTGACTGGCATGTTGTCGGACACCTGTCATGAAACAAGTCATCCCGCAGTTGAATGAAGCAGCAGGTGAGTCAATGGCAGCTTCAAATGGTTTTTTGGTTTTTTTTAAGTGAATTAGTGTTAGAATATAAAACACATTTTGTTAAGTCAATGTTATAAGCATATGTTGAGCTTGTACTATGTGCAAAACACGAGTTTCCTTTATTTGGTATTGCAATCACTTCTCTGCTGTCTTCCGGCCTCTACAGGGCACCCCCCGACCCCCGCCTCCCCAGTAATTACATTCTACGGATTATTTGCTTTCTTGACCTCCCAATGCATAGCCAGTTCTGATTGGCTGATTAAAGATGCCATCATTTGATCGATGTATATTTTAGCACATAACAAGTGCCAGACCTTGTACCAGGTGCTGAGTATGTAAATGAATCTAAAGATTCGCTCTCATGAGCATGATGGTCAGTCAGTCAACAACAGTGTAGTGAGCAGTTACTCTACCTTAGGCATTGTCCAGGTGCTAGAGATGCAGCAACAATTCAAACGGACAGTGACTGCCTTCAAGGCACTTAATTTCTGATTGCTGGGAGACAGTAAATTGATAATGAGATGATATCAGGTACAGGTAAAATAAGAGAGGGAGACTGATTGGAAGAGACTGAGCATAGGGCAGGTCCGCTTTATTTTAATGGAAAAGACTCTCTATAAAAATAACAACTGACCTGAGTGGTGAGGAGGCAGCCATATGGAGCATCTGGAGTAATATCATTCAAGCAGAAGACAGCAAATGCAAAGTTCCTGAGATGGAGCACAGAGGCATGCCGATCATTTGTTCACAAGGAGGTGCAGTCTCAGCATGATGTGGTTTGTAGATGTAATGGACGGGAACAACGGAGAGACCCCGATCCAGCTGCATTAGAGTGAAGGTCAAGGAATTGGCAGAAAGAGTTCTTCTCTGCAGAGTTTTCTGCATTGAAGCCTATGGTGTGAGCAGAGATTAAGTATTCTGAACAGAGAACATAGCATATGCAGAGACCATTGAGAGAGATACAAAAAGCGAGAGACTTCCTGAGAATTGTATATTGTGTGTATGTGGCTGGATCATAAAGTATGAGGGTGAAGTCTCAGAATATGAAGTCGGGAAAGTGGGGTTAGGGTTAGATTGAGAAGAATTGGTGGGTTATGGAGGTTTTGATTCAAGGGAATAAGCAGACTTCTGATTTATAAACTTGTCTGGAGACACTGGATCATCTCATAGAGGGGGCGATGCAACATGCTAAAATATGTACCCCCTATAATTCAGGAAACTTTTCACTTATGGGGATAAACAGTCACTTTAATAATAACGTGGATTTCTTTTATTCTCGTGATAGTGGCTTGCCCAAGATCCGTAACACCCATCAAATCCACCAGGGAGTGGAGAGAGAATGCCCACATGAATCTGCCTCCTTCCTTCCTTTCCCTGAAGTGATGTTGCCCACAAGTGGTATAGATCAGGATGCCCATCACTGCCGATGTGCACAGGGCTCTAGGAGAGAACACCAATGTCTACCCCAGTCAGGGCAGGGCCTTCTCCTGGTATTTCTAATGATGTGTCCCCAGTAATGCCAGAATCAAGATTGGTTTTGGGGAGTAAGGGCTGGAGGTCCTTATCACACTCACAATGTACACACACTTAGTACTGAAGCTATAACCCCTGTGCTCTAGTCTCTTAGGGACTCTCTTAGGAGTCACTTCCTCACTTTGTGCTTGAAGCTTCTCTTCATAATCCCTCAATCTCATTGCTTATATTCATGAGGTGCGTACTCTGTTCCAAGCTCTGTGCTACCTTCTAAACACGAGAGATTTTGTTTCAGCCTCGTGATGCCCCTTTGCTATTCCACACCCATTCGATGGATAAGAAACAAAACTCCGAAAGGGTAAGCTACTTGCCCCAGGCCTCACAACCAGCAAATGGCTGGACTCAACTTGGTGCCCAGAGAAGCTGAATACAGAGCCCCCATTTATAACCACTGGGATAGACTGCCTTTCCAGAGACCTCAGGGGTAAGTTCATGGGGTTCAGGCAAGGCAAAGGCACTTATCAGCCTTGTCATCCTCTCTTTATCTCTCCCTACTAAAGTCTCTCTCTTCAAATACGAATACCTCCTGAGAGCTCATTCCTCACTTACCATGATATAGCCAAGCATACTCAAGTCACAGTTTACTTAAGCTTGGGAGAGGAAATTCTTGCACGTTCTTCAGCTGCACCCTTCCTACTAGGTCTGTGGGTTACAGTCTTCCAGAAGGCATGGATTATAGAATATAAGGACCTTCTTTTCAGAGTACTAGTTGACTTAAATTGGTTGGACTTGTACCTAGTCTGTTTTTGTTTTTGTTTTTGTTTTTTTGAGCCCTTCCATTATCCCTTGTAAGGTCAATTATAGGAGATACTCACAAAGGGAAGAAATGATTCAGTAAGACACTTATCGGAAGGGGGATAACATGATGTGATACAAAGACCGGAACTCTGGTCCACATTTCACACTGCCTTGATTATCATGGAAATGATGCAGGAGATGAAGGAACCACTCAGCTAGAGATAATAGTCCGGGATAAACTGGTTTCCTAGTTCTTTCTCTGCTTTGGTCATCCAAATTTCACCTTCTCTATGCCAACTGCTATTACAAATGGGCATATCAGTGGCCAAGGAGAGAGTTTAACCTCCTGCTTAAGATCCAATCAGTAGCTAGCATCATTGCTGTCTCTTTTCTAGCTAGCATTTGAAGTCTCCATGTTTAGATTGTCTAATGAGTAAGTGGCCAGGTGCCATTTTGAGTGAGAACCTTCCTATTCTGTCAAAACCATAAAATTGCTGCTGAAAACTAATAGATGTTGCCAGGGTCAAGGATACTTCCACATCACCCAGTGCCAGAACACTAGATTCTGAGTCCCTTTTCATGTTTTATTTCAGGGCAGGAACACCTGAATTTGTCAACTATGCATCACCAGAATAAAGAGAATGATGCAAATTGATATGCTCCACAAGTAAGGACCTAGCATTACTGAGTCCTGTGATGTATCTGTTAAAAGAATGAATTTTTTAAATTAAGAGTGGTCTTCTCTTAGACGTGACTGGAGCTTAGGAAATCAGAATGAACCTGTAGTAGAAGGACTAAGAGATGTTTGGATGCCTAGAATACATGCACACAAAGGCAGAAGATATGAAAGAGTAGATAGATTTTAGAGTGCCATTTAAGACTGAACAACAAGTTTGAATTGTACAGTAGTCATTGGGAAAACATTTTAATATTTTATGGAAAGAATGGCATACTCGATTTTACTTTAACAAGCCACCCTATAAATAATGTAGAGAATGGATTGGAAGAGAGCAAGACATGATAAAGAAAATGAAGAAAAATTGGTAGATGTTTGCAGTAATATGAATGAGAAATGATGAGATGAGTTTAGACTAAGGCTGATACTAAAAATAAAAAGGAAATTATGAAAATGTTGTAACTGAGTGCATGTTGATGTAAGAAAGAAAGTAAAGGCCAAGAGAATTCCCAAATGTAAAGCTTGGGCAACTGGGTGAGAAGTGAGAGTATATTATGATAGTTCAAAAGGTAGTGAATTTATTTTTAGATATTTGAACTTTAAGACAAGATGTCCACGAACAATTTTATTTATGGACCTGGAACTTGGTAAGAGATGTTGACATAGAAAGCTTAGAATAGTAAATGAAGATGTTAGAATAGGAGAGAGAAGTTAAAAATGGGAATAGACGGCATATTTGGTAGAGTCCCGTGCACCAACAGCACTTACATAGCACATTGAACCCAGACCTCTCCCTGTTTGGACTCTCTGTACAGCTAAATAAGTAGGAATTCCCAATTGAAACCAAAAAGGAATGGCACAAAGGCCAAAGGAAAAGAAGAGTGTGAGGGGTCACAGAGGGGAGCATTTCCCACAGGAGGTAGAAACAAGGGTAGTGCCCTATGAGGACTTACGCAGGAAAAGGACCAATAGTGCCCTTTTAATTATATATCCCAGTATTTGGTGACTTGAATAAGAACAGTTACAATGGGGACGGTGGCTTTCAATCCAAATTGCATTGAGTAGAAGAATGAGTGTGAAGTTAGGACACAGGTAGCCAGTCTGGGCCATGTATGTGAGAATATTAATACGAAGGTGAGGACAAGTGGAGTGATAGCTGGAGAGAGATGAGTGCTTGAAAGTTTTGAAGTGTGTCTGTGTGTGTTTCAAATGAGACAGACTTGAGCAGGTTCAAAATCTGGTGGAATGTGTCTTTAAAAAGGGAAGTGTTAAAGATACAGGGGAAAGAGAAGAAAGCGACACCACAAGGCCCTGGAAGGTAGGGGGATCACTTCATGAAGAAAGAGCGAAACATGATCATTTAAACAAAGAGCGAAGGAAAGCCCAGGAGAGTGAATTTGTAAATTTAGTGACAGATACTTGAAGAACTTTTATAGCTTCAAGGGCTTCTAATGTCTCCTTATTGTAGAGAAAGTAGCATCTGTTAAGTGTGATGGAGTAAGATGGCAAAGTTCCAAAACTTAAGGAGAACCAGGAAGGTTTGAAATCGCTGTTATGAAGAAAGACCTAGGCATGGAGACCTAGGCATGCCAGGCAGAGCTGAACTTTCTGACCCTTGCACCTGAACTCTTTCCACTGAACTGTTCTGTCTCATAAGTGGCCTCCTGCAGAGCCATGATGGAGGCTGCACCCTCCAAATGAAGATGGAACCATGCTTTTATCTGTGAAGCAGAATGCTCTGGTTCTCATGTGTGATCAACTATATAGTTATCTCCAGCCTTACCCTCAGCTGCTCACTTCCTCACTCTCTGTGACTCTGTTTTCTGCTAAATATGTTGCTCATAATAGAAACACAGCCAATGAGTGAGTGAGTTCTGCTCTGACAACACGTCCCCGCATGAGTACCATCATACTTTTCTGGGGTTGGCTGGCCAGCAGATCTGACCTCACTCCCCTCATGCCGACCAGTGTCCACAATGTACAAAGGGCTCATGCATGCTTTTGGTAGGTTGACAACACCTTTGATGAGCTGAGGGGGCACTATTTTTTAGCAGCTTCATCTGATTTCAACCACTTACCTCATAACACATGGAATCAGATTGAAGTGTAGTACAGGATAAGAAATCACGTTATACTAACAACATAGGTGGTGCTGTGAGGTCACAATTCACCAGACGCTGGTAGTACTTGGGAAATCGGGTGACCACCTGTGGAAAAATACGGAGAATATGCCTGAGTTAGAGAGAAAAAATGTTGAACTACGTTCCTTCCTAAGTCCCTTGATGATTATCATCTCAGAGAAGGGAAGCTACTTAAACACCAATGTGTTGCCCATGAGGGAACTGAGGATCCATAAATGTAACAATCTCAGAAGCAACAGGGTGAAGAGGAAAAAAGCATAGCCATGGAATGGACAGACTAATATCCTAGCTCATTGACTAGTTAGCTGAACGGCCCTAAACAACTTACCCAATATTCTTTTTTTTTTATGTTTATTTTTTATTGTTAAATTTATTGGAGTGACATTAATTACATTGTTTCCAGGTGTATCAATCTACATGACATCGTTTATACATCGCATTATGTGCTCACCACCCAGAATCAGCTCTCTTTCCATCACCGTATGTTTGATTCCCCCTCCCTATGCCCCCCCCACCCACCTCTCCCCCCAATCTCCCCCCCACCCCACCCTCAGGTAAGCACTAAACTATTGACTATGTCCATGAGTCTTTGTTTCTTTATTCCCTTCAGTTTTATATTCCACCTATAAGTGAGGTCATATGTTTCTTGATTCTTTCATTCTGGCTTATTTTGCTTAATAAGGTGTTTTCAAGGTCCATCCATGTTGTTACAAATTGCTGTTTTTCATCTCTTCTTATTGCTGAATAGTATTCCATTGTATAAGTATACCACAAAAAACAACAACAAATGATCCAATTAAAAAACTGACCCAATATTCTGACATCATTTTTCTGATTTATAAAAGGAAGTCTATATCTGTTTGGATAGTTCTTCTAAGGCTGTGTTGGCCAGCATTGTAGACACTAATCCTACGTGGCTATTGAAATTTAAATGAGCTCAAATTAAGTAACATTAAAAATAAATTTCTCAATTGGGCTAGCCACATTTGAAGCGCTCAATAATTTGAGGTGCTGGTGGCCAGTGGCCATTCTACTGGACTGTACGGTACAGATGTACAACAATTTCATCATCAGAAAAAGTCCTATTTGACAGCACTCTTTATAGGATGAGATATAATCTTTAAAAAAAAATGCCCAGCATATATTGGGTACTCTTATATGATAGTTAACTTTTGGTAATTATAACTCATCTGTAAGACTAGATGCCAAAAACTGTATGAAGTATATTATATATATTAATAATATAATTTTTACTTTCATTTCATAGTTAAGGAAATGAAGGCTTGAAGAGGTTAAATAATCAAGTTTACAAAGATTATAAGCTTTTATTTTTGAATGTCTTCAAAATCACAGAGGAAAAAGTGATCAGAAATAGATTTCAAACTCTCATTCGTCTGACCACAAACCTATACTGTTATGTATCTGGCAAGGTGCTTTTATATGCACTGAGAATAGCAGAAAAACCCAGGCTGTGGTGAAAGGAAGAGTAGAGAATTTTGATGGTTTTATGTGGGAGAGAAAAGAATAGGGTAGGAAAGGCCCTCGTATGTAAAGAAAACAAGGCTAAAGTAGGTAGCCTTTAAATTCTATAATCTTGGGCTTTTGGATTCTGAAAGGCCTCATATTACATGTCCTATTCTGTCAGAAATAATTGGAAGATATAGTTATTTATTGAAAGAAATAGAGGTATTTTCTCTTTTTGTCTTTGCCAGTCAATACTTGCCTCTTTGAGTAGACCTATGTTCTGAGGAACATGCAGAGAGGAGCAATTTGATCTTGAAAGCAAAATATTAGGGTGGCAAATAGGCCCAAGTAGTTGAGTATAAGATCTTATCTGTAGGACAAATTATGCTTTTAAGATGTGCTATCTTTGCCCAAATCCTATGCTCCAAAAATGTCAAGATGTTTAAGTAATAAACACAACAGTGTAGTGTTAAACACATTCTAAATTAAAAAACAAAACAAAACACAAAGCAGTTGATAATAACATAATAATAATAATAATAATAATAATTGTTGGATATATTATGAATAAATTAATATAACATCTTTTTTTATTGTTAAATTTATTGGGGTGACATTGATTGGTAACAATCAGACAGTTTCCGGATTTACAACTTTACACCACATCACCCATGCATCGCATTATGTGCCCACCACCCAGAATCAGCTCCCCTTCCATTATCATATATCCGCTGCCCACTCCCACCTCCCCCACAACTCTCCCTCCCCCCTCCTACCCCCTCCCCAGGTAACCATCGAACTATTGAGTGTGTCCATAATACTGGTGCCCGCTCCCACATCCCCTCCCTCTCTCCCTCCCCCCTCCTCCCCTTCCCTCAGGCAATCACCAAGCTATTGGGTGTGTCCATAGGTCTCTGTGTCTTTGTTACTTTCAGTTTTATATTCCACCTATAAGTGAGGTCATTTCAGCTTGTTATTCTCCTTTCAGGGGAGCAGGTTTCCTCTTATATAAAGCCAACTCCTCTCTCTGAAGTATTGAGCGCCTTCTTTTCCTTTTGCTTCTTCCAGACCTTGTTCTATTAATTATGTCTCTTTTTTTCTATAGCTTTCCTTCTGTATATACTGTATCTTTATGAAATTTGTTGAAATCCTTTTCATCCTAAAAACATTGTCTTAACACTGAGATTGTACTCTACTCATAAGTACAATTCAGTCTCTATGTTTATTATGCTTCAATACATAGTCTTGGAAAAATAATATATACTCACTTCTAATTTGTTTTTGAATATTTGCCTTCATAATAGTTATCAAAGTTTAATTATATATTCTTGTGTGTGACTAAAGTCATTGCTTGACTTCAAACTCTTCAAGGGCCTACCATAGCCTTTTCATTCACCCTGATTCCTGAAGTTAAGCCCAGTGCCTGAAGCATGGTGGCTGCTTTGTAAATCTTTGGTGATTCGGTCCTTGCACTCAGGCCCCCCTTTCTCCAGACACTCTCAATATTCCTGTCAAGTCTGGTTAGGCGCCACGCCCTTATGGTCATATAATGCCCTGTAAATATCTATAACTTTGAACTGTATGGAGCAGAATCCCTGACAAACCATGTTGGATGTGGCACGTGAGTGAGAAGTAACCTGCTAGGGTGTTACGTGATGGAGATTAGTTTGTTACCCCAGGATCCCCTGGCTCATTCTGAATGAACTGTGGTTAGCATATTGCAAATGCAGAGTGAGGCACAGAACAGTTAGGTCCCTACTGTTCATACAGACAAAGCACAGGTCTCTTTTCATCTCCAGCTCTGACATTGGCTGGACCTATTTCCTAGGAAATATTCAAGGAGAGCCCATTTGACTCTAGAAAGAAATGAAGAAAATTATGGATAACGGCTTCCTCTAAGCACAGCGAACATTTGTAGGATAAATGAGTTTGCAGTGTATCGTCTGCTTTCCACTCAAGCGAAGCTGGTGCTATTCCATCCGAGCTGAGGAACTACTGACCCTGGACTTATCCATGCAGGCTCTGTGTCTTTGTCATGCAGGCTGGCCCATGGAGGATGAGTTCACACATTGAAATGCAATGAAGTCAACATAGAAACCCCGCAAACAGACCCACATTTGGTGGCTGGAACGTGGTGTGCCTGTCTGTGTTCAGGGGACATTGTGATGCCCCTTGGGAAACAGCACCAAGCAAATGGCCCTGCTGTGCACATTCAAGACCTACTGGCTGGTCACAGAACAGCTGGACTTGTTACCACCCCGTGTCTGCCCAGACACAGCTGAATGAATGAAAGGCCGGGGGACAGTGAAGTTCAGTTTCTGACATGCCACTTCTGAATGCAAAGACAAGCAAATGCCTCTGAGAAAAGGGATGAATATATTACATCGCATCACATGTTTTGTCCTTCAACAGATGGGAGAGGTCTGTAACTGGCTTTGTTCTATCATGGACATTTTTGATCATTGACATATTTTATCTCTTCATTTATTCATAGTAGTTGCTTTGGAACTTTCTGGAATATAAACCTCTTTCCTACAATTATCAAATTCCCTACCACATGGTTCTGATGAAAAGCAGAACCTGCCTCCTACTTTAGAGGCCAAAAGACCAGATCACACTTGTCTAGTCACTCTTGTATCTTGGGACTTGGCACGTGTCTCAGCAAATCAAATGCGCACTACACTACTCTGAATTGGGGAGAAGCAACATAAAGAAGCACGGGCCTCAGAGAGTGAGAGCATTTTGGGGGCAGTGGCAGTGGTGGCGAGGGAAGCAGTACCCAAGATGGCCACAGGAGGGATGCACGCTGGGCCGTCCAGCATTCATGCACAGCAGTGCCTGACCACATTCACACTGGGCAGGGATTTCACTGGGATTCCAGTGACTTTGAATTTTCTGTCCTGGGCCATTTTCTAGCCCTAGTTCTCCAACCTTCTTGGCAATTCTATAATTTTCTAACAGCCTTTTAATAAAGTCCTCTTTTTCTTACATCAGTCAAAGAAAGTTTCTATCGTCGCTATTATAATCCTTTGCTGAAAAACTCCTTTACCAGCATGGCAGGATAAGGGGCTGAAAACAATTATTATACATATTGTTGTTAGTAAAATTTGTTCAGAAAAGAGACAGAGAGGAATGGTCTCAGCATTAGAAATCAATGTAACATGTAACACTCTTGGTTTAATTTGTCATCTTAGATCAGTAGTTATCAAGCAGGGGCATTTTTGTCCTCTAGGGAACATTTGATTAAGTTTGCTATTGTCATCTAATGGGTAGAAGCCAGGATGCTGCTAAACTTCTATAGTACATAGGACAGCTCTATGACAATGAATTATCTGGTCCAAAATGTCAATAATAAGCAGGTTGAAGAACCCTGCCTTAGATTATGAGAGGTTCAATGAACCTTCAAGCCAACTAATTCCATCGCTTTCTCAAATTCTTAGAGGTTTTTAAAATTCATGGAGGAGACACTTGAACTACTTTTCATGTTTTATGAAGACCTTACATTAAAATCTTTCTCTGTCTATCAGTTACTGTTAGGTCTCTGCACCAGGCACCATATTGGTTATAGTAAATACGTTTAAAAAATAAATAAACATAGTACTGTGTTTCAGCATTTTTTATACAAATGAGAAAGGAAGATAACACATGAGAAAGTTAACACGTGAATAGATACAAACCATTGTAAAGATAATAAAGGGGAAAATTGGATTAAGAGATAGAAATTAGCTAGGAAAAATCAACTTGGAGGACTTGGTCACAAAGGCTTCTTGGAGGAGGTGGTATTTAAACCAAAGCTGGAGGGAAAACATGAGAAGCAGAGAAAGCAATGTCAGTGCAGTCTGACAAGAAAGAGCTTGAGGACTGAAGAACTGAATGAAGGAGGGCAGTCTTACTAGGAGCAGTGGGTGAGAGGAGTAACAGCAAAGACGGGAGGTAGAGAAAGAGGCCTGTCACACCTACCCGGCTATGGATAGTGAAGCCATGAGTCAGCATGCCTGAGGCACTCACCGGGGCTTGTATCACTCATAGCAAATGCCCACACACGTTTCCCCACGGAAGCCAATATTGTGGCCAGACCAGCTCTTGTGGTCTTATTATGACTGCAGGACACATTTCAGCAAACGTCATCAGGAACTTTGAGGAAGAAGATTTGTTGTTCGCAGGTCCTGGAGGGTACATGGATGGCATGCCTGAGGGCACAGAGCAAGATCAGGGGTAGAGAGAGAAGGAGACTTTGGACCCAGGACCCTGCCTTTCTTTTCCATCCTGAGGGTGGGCCATCTATGTTCGAACAGGTTTGCATTTTATTAGCTAATTTAAAGCGTAAAAGTAGGAATTAGGTTATAGAAAAAAAACCAGTGAGGTCATTCAAGTGGTCAGTTATCTAGGTTACCCAGAACTTTTTCAAAGGGGACCTTCTTGGGGGGGAGGGTAACCTAGTTCTAGCTGGTTGTTTGGCTGATGACAGTAACCTACTTCTGACAATATGTTTATTCAAGATGGTCATCTTTTTAATTCTGTTTTCTTTAATTTTTATTAAATGTGTTGGGGTGACATTGGTTAGTAAAATTACATAGGTTTCAAGAGTACATTTCTCTAATACATCATCTATATATTGCATTGTATGCTCATCTTTTGAAATAGATGCCTCACACTCAGAAGCTTAATGTCAGGCCCTGACACTGTGGTCGAAATGGCTTAATGTTGGTACTTAGACTCCAAGGCCATCCTGTGGGCTGTGAGAAGTGGTAAGTCTGCAAAAGGGTTCTTCTGTTGGTACACCCTAAGGACTCTCAGGCTATCTAAACATGGGGTTGCTTTGCATTTGCCCAGAATGATTTAAATAAAATAATTCAATAACATCAGTTATTTCACTATGGTCAAAAGTCCAAGTTGACAGTTTTAATTATGTCTAATGAATAACAATGCAGACTCAAATAATTGTGTATGAGTCTGTGTCATTTACTTAATGAACAGCAGCTATATGATCTATGGGGTAGTAGTTTGAAATCCACCAATTAAGCCCAGCTACTTATTTTACACAAGATGAAACTGAGACCCACAGAGCAAATAGGATTTGTCCAGGGTCATCCAGTGCAGAGAACCAAGTTTAAGATCCAGATGTCCATATACCTTCCTCGATGCTCTTTCCATCAAGCCACTCTGCACAGACATAATGCAGTTGGAGTCCACGTAGAAGTTGACTGAATCAGAGGACAAAATCGAATTTTCTCTCTTTGAGGAAAGATGTCTCTTGAATATTGAACTCACTCTAATGAGTAACGTTTCTCCCATTGCCCAGCATAGGTTCAAACTTACTTCAAAAATTACCCCTTCCCAGTGAATCCCGAATAATCATTGTCAGCAGATTACAGACCAGCTTAACATTTTGTATGCACCTGATCCAAATGGCTGCCTGGAGGCTCTTGGGTAACTAAGCAGTAGATAATCATTAATTTTTAGTCTATTCATTCATGCATCAAAGCCTATGCCAGTATCCAAATGGCCTTTCCTTTATGTGACAAATAAATTACTCCCACCTTGATACCTCTGAACTGAATTTATAATTGCTGTTAATTAATATCATGTAATTTTGTTTATACTTGGTGAACACAAGATAAATAGAAGTTGCAAGGAGACTGCTCTGGGCAGGGACTCACAGTGGGGGACTCTAACCGCCCTGCTCGCCTGGAGGCCAGCAGGCACCCACCTGGGCATCCCCTGTGCTGCCTGGGCTGCACTCTGGAGGGAGACTTGGAGAGAAGGACCTCTGATTGAGCTGAGATGAAATCCTCACATTTCTTTTTTAATATATTTTTATTTATTTATTTATTTTTGACAGAGAGAGAGAGAGAGAGAGAGAGAGAGAGAGAGCGCTACAGAGACAGAGAGAGAGAGATACAGAGACAGAGAGAGAACCGAACTGGGGGAGCTCCCAGTTCAGCATATGGTTCCACACAGGCCGGGGCTGGGATTCCATCCCTGGTCCCCGGCGCTGCAAAGAGAGTGCTCAACCCACTGAGCCACCCCAGCTTCCCCTCTCACATTTCTATGTACTACTTGTGTGAGCTGAAAACATTTCTCAAAGGCTCTACATTTGCATTTCCTGCCTTAAAATGAAAAAAAAAAAAATGTTATTCATAGCTCACAGTTACTGGGCCCTTGCTTCTGTCTGCCTGCCACTTCTCTAGATAGTTAATAGGCATGAAGCCAAGGTGTGGATTAGCATCTTGATTATACAGGGAAAGAAAAACAAATTATTTGAATAACTTGCCCCAGATTACACAACTGAAAAATAACAGAGCAAGCATATTCTATAACTTTTTATGTTACCTGTATAAATACGATGAAGTTTTAGTCCAGCTATTGCATAACTTTTTTTTTTTTCCTAAAAAATGAACAGCGGATTTCAGAGAGATAAAAATAGCCAGGCTGTTGCGTGACCTTGCTAGGCTTACAAGTACAGCCACAGCCCCACGCTTCACCTCAATGTCCCGTTTTCATGAAAATCATACCCTGTCCAAAGGAATTTTTAATTTTGTTATTTTACTTTATTATTATTGTTTTTTAACTATTGGAAGATTAGCTGAGCTTCACGTGTCCTTGCCCAGAACTATGTATGTTCTAGAAAGCTTCGAGGAGGTCGTGAAATTTGCAGCACTTTTTGGGTCATGGGACCTCAGCCATGGATCCTGCCACCCCCATAAGTAGTGGGCTGCACAGGACGGTTCTGGGCCCTCTCCCTGAACTCCTGGCCTGCTTTTACTGGTGATGCTCTGGCAGCATTGTGTGTCACGTCCTCTATTATGAGCGTGCACGCTCGGAAATAAAGACCACGTGATCTGTGAACAAGCCCTTACCTATCACCTGAGTGTTTTACTGCATCCTGTTGGTACCGTAGCAAACCCAGACCAGCAGAAGGAAAGTAAAAGCATCTGAGCAAGAAAAGGTGGGGGACTCTCAGAAAATTTTATCCTGTCCATTGAGGGTACAGAAGGTAAGGAATCCAGTAAGACAACATAAGACAGTCCACTGGGAAGCTGGTGATGATAAGTGGCCCTATGGAAATGCCTCCCATCATCCATCCAGTTCTCAATGTCCGTGGCTCCAATAGGCTATGTTATTTTACTAGCCAATGTCACCCCAGTAAACTTCAGTAGGAAAAAGGTTTGCCCATGAGCTTCCCTGGAGTTACTGCTTACCACGTGCTTACTTACGCTGATTGCTTCCGCTCTGTCCTCCAGTGTGACTTTTCAGAGGTGTTCTTACAGTTACAAAACAACAGACATGCGTGGCAACCAGCCCCCTTACATGCTGGTACTGTGTCCACAGTTCTTTATTACACCCCCATCTCCAATTTACATTTTTGTCATCTTCTCCTCTACTTTCTTCTACTTTAAATGCTTTGTAGGTTCTGATCTTCACTTTGGGGGTGTTAATAAGCATGTCTGAGATTTACACTTGCATACTGGCCATCTCTACTTCTCTGTAGATACAGTCACGAGAAGCAGAAAGGATTCCCACATTTTTCTAGGACCTGCCCCATCTTTCCTAAAAGCTGGAAGCGTTTTTGCCCTGGGTTCCATGAGACATGCCTATGTCTCCCCACTTTTGTCTGCTTAAGTATATTTGAATTTATTTTTATTACATTAAAGTAAGACTGTATAATAATAAATATATATCTTGCTTTCTGTGTGACAACAAATATGTATATATGTATACACACACACACAGTCTCATGTAATTCTCACCATAACTCTGAAGTGTTTTGTTATGATTTCCATTTTACAGATGAGGAATACGAGACACATAGAAATGTTATAACATGTTTAAGATCCCACAGATAAAAACTGTGGAACCAATTATGAAATTGAAATATTTTTTTAAAGATTTATTTTTATTGTTTTTGACAGAGAGAGAGATACAGAGACAGAGACAGAGAGAAGGGGGAGGGCCCAGAGCAGTCTCCATAGTTGCACATCATTGGTTTTTCCACATAGTTTCATTCCACAGGTGGGCGCGGGGCTGCACAGGGCAGGAACTGGGCCGGATCTCACCCTGGTGAGAACTGAACTGGGGGCACTCCCCAGCCCAGCACGTGGGTCCACACGGGCCGGGGCCGGGATTCATTCCTCAGTCCCCAGGGCTGCAAAGCGAGCACCCAACCCACTGAGCCATCCCGGCTTCCCCTGAAACTGAAATATTTTTGACCCTCAGGTGCATATTTTTCTTATTTGGCTATGTATCCCAAACCCATTCATGTGGATTCCCATATCATACAATGGTTTGAATTCATTCATTTATTATTCATCCAGTGATCTGTATGTCTATTTTTCTGCCAATACCAATCTTTTTGATTATTGACACTTGGTAGTATAGACTGAAGTCAGGGAGTATGATGCCTCCAGCCTTATTCTGTTTTTGTAGGATTGCTTTGGTGATTTGGGGTCTTTTGTTGTTCCATATGAATCTGATGATTTTTAAAAATCGATTTCTCGAAAGAATGCCTGGGATTTTGATGGGAATTGCATTAAATCTGTATATTGCTTTGGGGTAATAATTCTCTATGGCAGACACTATGCTGGCAATTTTCTCATAAAATTTTTGATCATTTGAAAATACTGTTGGGAGACAGTTCTCCATGAATATCTCACATTTCTACATGTCTTATATTAGCCATTGTTGTATAGCAAACATCCTTGGGAGATAGAGATAGCATCTCCCACCAGAGGATAGGGAAAACTGTTATCCTGACCAGTATGATGAAGATAACATCTCCTTCAAAAAATTGAGGTTTTCTAAGTTTGAATTTTCTCATCTGTGATGCAGGCTCACTGAGTCCACAGCCTTTACGTGGGCCACTTTGCATCACGTAATGGCACTTGGGGACAAAGAAAACCAATGTGAACATGGAGCTCATGTTATCTGCTATCTCATGAGTAATAAAGTCCTTAGCTATTGACCCAAGAATCTCATATATCCTGCCAGCATGTATATATGGCAAATTTACTTGTTACCTTACAAATGAAAAGTATCTCAGATCCTTCACAGTTTTTGACAAATACAACTAAAAAAATAATTATGAGCTGTTAATCATGGGCAACACAACTTGATTCACCAATGTTTGCATAAACTCATAAGTGGTAGAGTCAGTATTAGAAACAAGATCTCCACCTGACTTGCAAACCATCAAAAAAAGAAAGGAAAAAAAAAAAAAGGTATAAAGAAGTTAAAGGAGAGGAGTGGAATTAATAGACAGACAGCCTTAATCCATCAGCTGTATGCCGCCATGTAGTAGGTACATAATAAGAACTTTGGGAATGGCTGGCATTGTAAAATAGCTCAGAAATTGGCAAAGGGATTGGTGAGTAGCAAGTGAGTAGAAAAATGATCTTAGAGGTTAAGAGACAGTGGAGTCAAACAGCCCTAGGTTCCAATCTGACACTCTGCATGGCACTGAACAATTTATTTAACCTGTTTGAGCAGTAATTTCCTTGTCTCTAAGGCAAGAATGAGATCCTATCTCACAAGACTGTCTTAAGCTTTAAACAAGGTGATGTATGGAGCATTTAACATGAAGCTGCACACATAGAAAGCAGTCATTAAACGATAGCTATTACTGTTTCTAATAAGTCTTCCATAAAGTTTGCATGAATGATTGATTGATTTCTCTACATCCATTTATCTGCACCTTAACTATCAGATCATTTACCACTAGTATCTTGCTAGTAGTTAGCAATGTGATGTGGTCTATAAATACAGATTGCTACCTGAACCATTGCAGCTCTGAGACCTTAAGGTGCCCACTGATTTGAAGTGGAGTAGATACTAATGGTTCCTTTCTTGTAACAAAAATATCTTCAGGCTGCAATTTTGAGATAGCATTAGGGCCGAGTGCTCACTTTGTGCCTTTCCACAACGGTGTGAGAAATTACAAGGCTGGGGGTTTTCCTGGTTATCCATTTGTCTCTTTCTCATCTTGCAAGTGGAACAAGTCCTGCTGTTGCCAAGCAACCACACAGTGGTGGGAGTGATGGTGCATGTGTAATGCGGCACTCTGGGAATGAGCGGCTTAGTTCTAGAACTGGTCCAAGGGCACTGAAAAGGAACACGAAAGTCGACTTTTTCTCAGCAGCTGGACAGTCATGCCATTCATACAAATCCTCCAGTAATGAGAAGAGCTGCTTCCACTGCAATCCCATCGCAAGCTTTTTGTGAAGGGTGGAAAATCCTAAGATCCACAGGGCATAGTAGCTCCTGCGAGTTAGCATTTCCATCCAAGTACCTTGGCCTAAACACACGCCCTAAATTCATAATCCTTCTTGGCAAATTATCACACTTGCACTAGACTCTGAAAGAAGGTTGGAAATCTCCATCCCACACATGCATCTATCCTATGAAATTCATAGGAGACCATTCTTTCACTCAAACAATAATGAAACGATCTTGAAAAAGGGAGTGGGAGGTACAAGGGGAGAATGAAACAGAACACACACTTTGGTAACTGGCAACCATCTGTTTCATGCCATTAAAAAGAAAATAAAAATGAAGCCTAAGAACGTCTCTGTTGCATTAGGAACTGAGGCCTCCCTAATTAATTGCCATTAAGTAGCACTAATATGGGATAATGTGTTCACGCTCACACACTGTGCTAAGGAGCCTCGTATAGCAGTTCAGTAGTCTCAGGAGCCAGACTGCCTTGCTTAGGATCCCAGCTCTCCAACGTAGTGAATGAATTTTGGAGGTCATTGCACATCTTTATGCCCCAGTCTGTGTATACATTGTGGATGAGGTGTGCTTCCTGGTCCAAAAGAGTGTGGCCATGACTAACGAAGTGGTTCCAAGCATGAGGATGGCTGGATGCCAGTCTTCAGAGCCACCCTGTGTGCTTAATGCAGAGCCCAGGCGTCACGTCTTCCCCTGGAGAAAATCCTCCAGGTCCCTCCTCCCTCCTCCCTCCTCCATCACTTCTGATTCTTCTGCATGGGGTCCCTGGTCATGGTGTTCCTATTTTCTTCAGTTGTTGCTTTTGCTCTAGATCCAAAAAAACAACAGGGGGCGGGGACATGCCTAATGCCAATATATGATCATGGGTTTGAAGACGTGTCCGATGGTGCAAAATACTGTCAGGCCAAAATCACAGAAGTCAAACAACCCCACAGAAAGCACCCCACAGGCTTGTCTTAAGTCCAGGATGGACTCTGTCCCCTCGGTGTGCCGTTTATCTTCAAAGGAGCTTTGAGGTTTGAAACTAAAAATACCTGACTTTATCTTTTTCTATTTCTTTTTCCAAAATTTTTTATTTTCCATCCTCTTGTCCCTTAAGAACTTAAGAGGGGTGGTGAAAAGACAGAAGCAGTGATTTCTAAGATATGAATCTTTTCTTCAGAGCGAGCACTCAGCATACTGAAAATAAGACACCTGCTAATGAACTCGGATGAAACTGAGATTCTTAAATCAACTATTGGACCAAGAATTTAATTGAGCTCTTTGACCACCTGAGCCCAGCGTCTCAGGGAAATACTGTCAGAGAGCTGAAAACTCAAGGCATTTGTGTTTTGGCAGAGCTGGAGAGAAAGCCCACCACTCTAGTACTTGCAGTTCATGTCCTAGAGAAATGAGAACCTTTCTGAGCTTCAGTTACTTTGTCTCTAAATGAAGAATAATAGCACCACCTCCCAAGGACTTGTGAGGCTTAAAAATAGAGACGTTTGGGAACAGCTATGTCTCTTCATTAAAGAAAATCGTGGCAACATAAGTTGCAGGGATAAGACACAGGTGTGCTATGTTAAGCTTTCCTAAAACTTCCCTAAATGTGTAACTATTGTAGGGAACTGGGCTCAGTTCTCCCCTGGGAGCCTCTGAGGCAGTACATGAAATACATCTCAGGGTTGCTTTATCAGAAGGTGGAAAGCCTGGAGCGTTTATTCCCTAGTTCTCCTGCTCCCATAATTAGTTGAGGGTAGCTCCTGGGATATTCCTGGGCCCATACATGTCTGAGTTGTCCCTACTTGCTCACAGAAGAAAACCATAGGGAGAGAAGAGCAAAATGGGTACTTGAGGCTGGAAGCTGAGAGCGTACTGGGAACTGTTTTTGATGTGGGAACTCAGTAGGTCAAGGGTATATTGGACAGACTACTAATAATACTCACTATATTGTTGAGGTGACAGTTGTGCTAGGTTGAAATATCAAAAAACATGGGGACAAATTCCAACTCTACAATTAACTAAATATGATGCAGTCAGTCATTTGATAGCTATTAATTGAGCACCTACTGAGTCCCAGATTGTATTTTAGGCAGTGAGGACAGAGCAGTGAACAAAACAGATAATATTTTTGCCTTTATGTTTTTTAGAGTGTTTTGAATGTTTAAGTCCTATACATAGTGTTATAATTTACAAAAAAAATAAAAAATAAAAAAGAGGTGGCTTAGATTAGGAGTCACATCTCTAGCATGAACAGGAACATAAAATGAATAAAGCTGATACTTTTGTTTGTTTTTTACAGCTGATTGTTTGAATCAGGTTTGAAATAGATGTCCAAATTTCCCCTTTTTATAAAGATACGAATCATATTGGATGAAGGGCCACACCAATGACCTCACCTGAACTTGATTAGGTCTGTAAAGACCCCCAAATCGCATCAAATCCCATTCTGGGGAATGGGGCTGCAGCATATATATTGGGACAGGAGGGGCACAATACAGTTCAAACCATAATACTATCTTTTCACTTGCTTACTCTTCACTCTTCAAGAAACTTCTTTTCTCCATTTTCCTTTCATGATTTTAAATTCTGTCAGCTGTTCCATGCAGCCTTCTTTATGAGTCTTACTTCTCTTGATAGTCCATGACTCCCAACTAGATGTACTGTCTTGTTTTTCAAATATCCATTATATTTCCCCTTTATTTATGTCACGGCCCTTATCTCCTACCTTATATCATATACAGTATGTACTTTTCTTTGTCTCCTTACCAGGCAGTGGGTGACCTTGTAGATGGTCGAACTCTTTCCCTGTACAGTCCCAGATGCGTTTGGGAACTGAATACGGACATGTTTGTGTTCACAGCTATGCATCTGGCCAGCAATTGGAGCAACCAGTGTGATGCCAGTGGCTGGAATTTATTCGCATCTGTGTCTTTAGTACTGGGCACAGTGCCTGGCACAGAAGTATGACGTATTACAGGGGATGAATGAGTTTTCTAAAGTGCTATGTACCAAGGACGGGAGAGAAGCAGATGACGAAGAAGGTGAACAAGACTCAACGCACATTCCCTAAATCCTTTCAGCATGTCGCAGTATTGGCCCTCTGGGCTATAGAACTGGACTGTCAGGCTTGAATTACTGTATTTTTTGCTCCATAAGACGCACCTGACCTGCCTGGACCCGCTCTCCTTCCATGCAGTCCCTGATTTCTGATCTGGCTGCAGGCTTCCCCACGGCATCCTTAAGGTCCCCAACGTGCACTCTGCTGTGCAGTATTCGCTCCATAAGATGCACACACTTTTCCCTCCACTTTTTTGGGGAAAAAAGTGCGTCTTATGGACCAAAAAATATGGTAAATTAACTCCTCTCAGATGAGGTGTCCGTAGGGGTTCCTTTGGCTAGCAGGATGTCGCAAGAAGCAAGCAGTGTGCCTCTCTAACAGGTGCGATTAAGTTTCACTTTGGCACATATAGAGTTACAGAATAAAACAACCTGGAGAAGGAAGATTTTACGACAGGATATCTTGGCCTGTCTATAAGAAGCCCATTGGGAGTGATAGCATGAGTGAGAGACAAGGAGGAGAAAAGTAGATGCCATTAGTGGTAGTGATTCTGGCAACTCAGGAGAGAAAAGGCAAGACAGAAAGCTTCCCATTTGCCGAACCTAATGTGAGTCCCAGCTTCTGCCCAGCACTTCACACTGTTCTTGTGGTTTCCAGCAGGGTGTACAAGGGTTTGGGGGTCGTGGGATCCGAGACAGAGGCACTGAGCAATATGTTAATATAGGTTTTATTATTATTTAGGCAGCCTAAGGGCCACAGATTGGGAGGTGACTGTCATTGAAAAGATATGCTTTATACTCAGATCCCAAGAGGAAGGGCCATGCCATGCCAGGGATGGGGGTGGTTCATGGGGAAGCGTGAAGCTTGGGCAGGAGGCCGTGGAGGGGACCAAACTGTGGACAAGTGCCTTTATTGTGGCTCCCACAGGCAAGAACAGGCGAGGCAGGGCAGGCAGGTGTAGGCCTGGCGAAGTGGAACAATTTCAGCAGGCTTTGGAGCATAGGAGCCGCCCCTACTTTTCCAGTGCCCGCCAGTTGTGTGGCACCTGGTGAGAGCAAGCCGATAGTGGCCCGAAGGGTAAGAGTGCAAGGGAAGAGGTGGCTGGGTCAGGGACTCTAATTGGTAGGTTTGCACCGGAAGAGTGTGTTCAGTGGGCACATTGGTTGCTCTCCCTAGGCATTGGCTAGCCCTAGAGAGGCAGTCCTTTCACCGTTAGCAGTGTCCAATGTCACAGCACCAGGATACAGAAAATACAAGACGTGGTTAATACAAGCAGGCAGGTGTCCGGCCACCTCCACCCCTTTCAAACACAGTGTCCCAGATAGGAATTGGGTTAACCTGCATTGTTTCCTTTAATCCTCATAGTGACCTTTCAAGACAAGGTGGCATGTTCCCATTTTACAAATGAGAAATGCAAGGCTCACAGAGGCCAAATGATGTTCCCGTGTTTACACAGCCAAAGTGGTAGGCAAGTTACTTCACTTCTTCAAGTCCAAGGATGATTTTGTTTCCCGTTTTACACCATCATGGTCACTGTTTACTTATAATTCCCAGGAGTGTTTATTGTCAAACCTGTGTGAAAACATGTGCAGCCAAACCCTGGGAACCATGACTTGACATTTGACAACTACCTTAAAATTTCAGTGCTAAAAAGACTGGGGCTTCTGGGACCAGTCTCTGTAGTTCTGAGTCTGGTTTATTGTTTGGTTTTGTTTGGCTTTTAATTCCAGTCTGAAAGGCTTTAATAGGCACCTTTTAATGATCTTGAATGTAACTGGTACTTTCTTTCCCACCATCTGTTGGCCACTGAATCAGCGGTTATATTGATGCCCAGCTTTCATCGCTTCACTGTCATTAGATTTCCCTTTTATCATTAGTAATTCCAAAGGTGTGTTCCAGCAATCTTGCAAATGAGGTTGCCCTTCTCCCCACCCTCACCTCCTGCAAGCATCAAATATTGACAAGGTGAGGCAAAGGAAACAATTGAAGTTCCCTGCATGGCCCTGGGATAGCCCATAATAGGTCTGAGTGCACACATTTTCTCTTTATCCACCATTTCCAGGGGACACTGAGACTTCCAACTTGTAAAAACATGTTCAGATGAATGTCTGTGCTTAGTACCCCAAGCTGTTGACTTTCTAATCATGACCAGTATCGCTTTTTATGAGATTTGACTAAGAAGTGCCACAAACACATGGAAGAGGCGAGGCAGGAAGACAAATGAAAGGACTTCCCAGTGCTTTCGGATACATTTCACACTAATAGGGAGTTGTCATTTCTTTAAGGAAGAAGCGCAGTGCCTCAGCTGGGTGCTGGTGTTACAGTTACAGGACACTCTATGTTAGGAGAGATCAAAGGCAGGGACACTAGACAATCTTGATAAAGAGCAAAGACTTTTGTGTCAGCAGCCTCAGTTCCAGTCCAATTGCTTGCACCTTTCTAATCATGTGACTTCAGGCAAGCTTCATCATTGAGCCTCAAGTGACTCAACTGTCAAACAGGAATCATACTCCTCAGTACATTATACAATAAACAAAATAAGCAAAACTCCAGATCTTCTACTGTCTAAGAAGATATTGAGTGATGTGACACACGAACGATGATGAAATTCATGCTTCAGCATGGATTGCAATGAGGATATGACTCTCTCTGGAAAGGGCTTAAAACTTCCATCTGTCACAGGGAGAGACCACAGTGCCAGGCCACTGAACAAACAAGGAGAGGCACGATTTTCAGAAAAGTAGGTAAAAGAGGAAGCCCCTATTTGTTGGCAGCCATTGGGAAACAAGTGGTTGGAGAGAGCATTTCAATGGTAGAACGATTGAAGTATTCTGAACAAAAATTGTCAGGATTCAGTATCTTAATACAAGAGATACACAGAACAAAGCTAAACCCTTTACCCACCTTCCAAGTAGAGAAAAGTAGAACACGACAACACAAAGAAAAGGCTTTGGTAAAGGGCTTTTAGCAGTTTTTAAGTAAAACTAAATGTCTCTATTGGTTAATAATTAGAATGATTGATTATTAACTAATCACACAGCAAAAATTATAACATTTTCTTTCCCCAAACTTGGAAAACCAAAACTGTTTCTCCTTGTTGCTAACTGTCCCTATTGGAGCAAGATTGCCTGTGGTTGAGAACCTAATTCTGTATTTGGGCTAATATATTGTATATAGACCAATAGCTTTTTCTTATAAATGCAAGTTTTTTATGAAGCTTCTAATGTTTTTCCATAATCAAAAATTATTTTAATTAAATGTTATTTTCCAGGCACCTTAGGAAGTTGTTCCTGCTACAAACACCGTTATACAGATAGGAAATTTCAGTTCACAGAGTAGAAAAAGCTTTCTTATGGGATAGAGCCAGTGAGAAGTGAATCCAGAATTTAATCCCACCTGTCTGACTCCAAAGACAGTCTCTTAGCCACTTTAAAACATTATCTCCCAGGTAAGGAAAAAAAACCTAGACGCCAAGAAGATATTTTTGTATAGATGCTGGGAAACCAGTTAAAACCTAGTCTAATAACTTATTTGGGGAAACAAAATCCCAAGGTAGTCAATGATTTGCTTGTGTGAATATTGAATGTTGAGATTAAAGGAGTACAGATCAACCAGAGACATTCGTACTGAAATGTTTTGTTGGATGGACAATCCAAGCCCAGTTGAGTTATGTCCATTGGTCTGGAGGCCTCTGTACATCCGTTGTCATAACACATCCCACATTATATTGCCAACAGACCCTGCCTTGTTCTATTCGACTGCGAGCTTCTTTGTAGCAGCAATATTTTTACTCATCTCTTTTGCAAAGAGCAAGTATTTTTCCATGCATAAAGGGAGAACTCAATTAAAGCTGGTTGAATGAATGAATGAATGAATCCTAGGTACCCAGAAAAACTGTAATCATACAGGAATTGCAAGTGACCCCTGGGCAGCCTACGTCCAAATGAAAACCTGTCAGTTAATCATTTATAGAAAGTGTTTTCTATTATCCAGACAGGAGGCCACTGGGAGCAAAACACATAGATCTAAAGCAGCAAATAAAATAAGAAGAAAATGGGCCCCAAATCAATCAAAATGGTCCATCCTCTCTTTTCAGTTGGATGATTCAGGCTGTGGCTGCCACAAACCACCCAACTCAATTCCACCCCCACTTAGGACTGTTACCTGCCTTTTTAAATATGCAGGGACACTGCCCTTCCGGAAAGGGGCAGGCACTTTAGCACCGCAAATTGATCTGCTGTGCCTGTTGAAAGACTTGACAGAATACAGCTCAGGATCTGACAGGTTTCCCAGACTTAGAGCTCAGCCACTGGCTGCATTCACAGCTATTTCTGTCCCTACCGTCCTCAGCTGTGGACACAAAGAATGACTACCTGGTTCCCAGGAAGAATTCCTGGTATGGAAGATTTTCCGGTTCCTTTTTCTCTTCACAACTTTCATTTTGTCTTCGATGATGATCTTTAGACTCCACTTGTATCACAAATACTGGGACCTGGAGTTGCACTCGGTGCTGACGAGGCACCAGATGCTGAAGGAAGGGCCGTCTCTGGGGAAGGCAGGTGTAGACCGAGGATTGGCTCCGGGAATAATGGTGGACTAAATGCCTTGGTTGAAATAAGGAGCTACTTGTTTCAGATCTTCCACTGGATGTTGGTCAAGCAGACTGGAGCCAGGCTGGGGAATCCTTCAATCGACAGTAGTAGTTATTAAGGGTGAGTGGAATTAGAATCATTCATTTCTTTTTGCCTCCCCAAATAGTACTATAGGAGGTCTCACATTTAACTTGATGAACTCATTCCAGAAAAAGTGCTGTGCACCTCATTGCTGAATATCAGTACGGTCCTCTTTGAAGTTCTCCTCCTGGGAAGCTGTGCACCGACGTCAGTGCATAGTCCACCCTTCAAAGCCATTTTGGAACTCTCTGGAATGGCCCTCAGAGCCATGGCCCTACTACCCTTGATGTCCTGAATGTCATCAAAACGTCCTCCCTTTCAATATTTCCTTTATCTTTTGGTAAAGATCAGGTGAGTAGGGAGGGCGTTCCAATACAGTTATTTGTTTACTGGCTAAAAATTCCCTCACAGACAGTGCTGTGTGAGTCAGTACATTATTGTGATGCAAGAGCCATGAGTGGTTGGTGAAAAGTTCAGTCGTTTTCATCTAACTTTTTCACAGAGCCTTTCAGCACTTCCGAATAGTCAACTTGGTTGACTGTCCAGTTGGTATAAATTCACAGTGAACAATCCTTTTGATATCAAAAAAGGTTAGTGACCTCATTTTGACTCTTGATTTGGACTGATGGAACTTTTTTGGTCATGGAGAATTGACTGACTTTCATTGTGCACTCTAACACTCTGTTTCAGGGTCATATTGTTATACCCACAATTCATCACCAGTGATCACATGACCCAAAACATCATCTTGTCTCTCTAAAAGGTGTTGACAAACTTTAACTCTCCTTTGCTTTTGTTCATTAATGAGCTCCTCCAGGACCATTTTTGCACACACCTTTCTCATGCCAAGATTTATGCTTCTCACAGTCAGCCAACAATTTTGGCACACAATTCAATGATTTTTTGCAATATTTTCATCACTTGTGCTCATTTCCAACCACCCTGAAGTCTCTTCATCAGTGACGCTTTCTCTCCCCTCAGAAAACGGTTAATCCATTTGTACACTGCTGTTTTCATGACTGCATTATCCCCATCAACTTGCACTAATATGTCCCTAATTTCACTTCCACTCTTGCCAAGTTTAATGAGAAATTTAATGTTTGTTTTTGGTCTAATTCAAACTCTGACATTCTCATGATGACACACAAAAACCCGCAACAATAATGAACACCACTCAGCAAGACACCACCCTGCGTCAACACAAACACACCTGTGAGACACTAATATACCAAAGTTATGAAGCCTTACTGAGTTGTGTGTATAGTACTGCCAACATAAGCAAACAATTGCAAGTTTGTGAACTTAGTGGTCAGACCTCATATGCTTACTCTGTGCTAGGTAATATGCAAGTTTCTGGAGATAAATGATGAAGCAAAGCAGATGAGAACAGAATAAACAGGCTAGCAGAAAATAGAGGTAATGTATGTCATTCGATAGTGCATCATATATAATCATCGGATATGTGACATTATACGATACATATTGTCTTAGCTCAGGCTGCCACAACAAAAAATACCGCAGACAGGGTGGCTTAAACAGAAATGCATTTCCTCAGAGTCCTGGTGGCTGGAAGTTCAAGGTCAGGGAATCAGCATGTTGGAGTCTAGTGCGGGCCTTCGTCCTGGCTTGCAGATGGCCACCTTCTCACTGTGTCCTCCTGTAGTGGACAGACAGCAAGCTCTCTGGTGTCTCTTCTTATAAGACCACCAATGATGTCATGGAGGCACCACCCTTCAGATCTTACCTCAATCTCAGTATTTCCCGAAGGCCCCCCTGAGGGACAAGAGCTTCAACATATGAATTTGTGGGAACACAATTCAGTCCATAGCACATATAACAGATATGATATGATATGTAGCATGTGATTTGTGGGAGAGTATGATACAATGTAGATAATAAGAACTGAGACAGGGAAAGAACGGCAGATCAGGAGGCTGTGCCCCCATTCAGCCTCTCTGGGTTCATGGAGCTGAGCAGACCATGACCTCTACACACCAGGCTGGGCAAACAGCTGACCTGCAAACAGTCTTATTCCTCGATCGGGATCCCAGAGCTGAAACTTACACAAGGGACAGGAGCGAAAAGCAGGACTTGGACCGCAGGTCAAAGCCACATTCTCGAATTGACCTTAACCAACAATAAAGCTATTTTCATCTCCATTTGAACCCTATGTGTGTGTCTCAATTGATACTGAACTTCTGAGAGGGAAGAGGTCGAGCAAAATCCATTTCTTTATAACTCTCTTCTAAGGAAGAATGATTAACTTTGGCAAAGTCTTATAGTTTTCGCCATAAAACTTAATTGCAGTAGCTCCCCACTCTTACCTTATGTGGCCCACTTCTTGGAGAGGCTTTTCTGTATTCCTGTGTTAGGATGTGCTTCCTCTTCACTCGTGACCTTTGCTCCCCATGCATACCAGAAGAGTACTCACCACGGTGACTGCCATATTATGAAAGCTACTTGTTTGTAGGCTTCCCAACCCTCAGACTCAAAGCTCCTTAGAGACAGAGAGAGATGAAGACCCTGTGTTCCCTCACTCTTTACTACCATCCCTGTAGCTAGCCAAGTGCCCAATATTTAGAGAGCACCTAACAGACAAATATAAAAGTAAATATCAATAAATAAGAACCTTATACGTTAGTGTGCAATGTAATCGTAATGCCCTGGAACTTCAAGTGTTTTCCTAATGTGTAGAAAAATTATTTCAAAACACTTCAAGATTTTAATCTGACATTTTAAAACGTGGTTGAATCAAGCTCACTAGAGAGAGGCTGAAAGTGTCAGGGAGGGAAGTGGTTCAGTTCAGTGTAGGGGTGTGAGGGCTGCGATGCCTTCAGCTCACAGTGTAACCTCAAGAATGTGAGCTCTCTGGCTACGTGACTCTGGGCCCACATGTTGCATTTTAATGCCATCCTTGGATTTTTATAAAATCGTGTGATGCTTGATTAGGGAGAGAAAGCTCAGAGAACATGGTTTGCCTCTCATCCCACTGAATGTGGAAGCTGAAACCTGAAAAAAATGAGCTGGGTTCTTCAACCCCACAACACAACCAGAGCCAGAAAACAGAGTGTGTGGCCACCATGTCTGTGTGTGTCCACATATTTTCCTGGAAACTATCCTGTCTCTCACTGAACACTCACATGCCCAGGTTCAATAGATACTGAAGACTGAATAGGACTCTGGAAGTCTACTGTCTGGAAGAGGGAGCTTAACCAAACAATGAATATAAACAAAATTCAGAAATGTTATAATGTGGTATGTTTGGGACCCAAGGTATAGAAAACCATGCCAAAGAATCTCCTAAACTCACTCAGGGAGGAAGATGTCAGGTTATTCATTCTAGGGTGATTCGTGATCTGTGTTTCTATGTTGAGTGAGTATGGAAGCAGGGGACAGTGGCTGGGGAGTCCTGACAGGAAAAAGGGAGATTGCATGGGAAGAAGTCCCTTCACCTCGTTTCCCACCTCCATTCCTACTCTCCACTTTTTCTGGTTCTTTAACATACTCACTTTCCTGTAGCCTCCAGCTGGACACAGGCTGGTCCTTCCACCCAGAATGTTTCTACCCCTACCCTTGGATGACCCTCTCATTCTTCACATGTGACCTTAAACATTAATATAATGTCTATAAGGAGGCTTTCCCTCCCTCTATTAGCTCCCTTTTCTGAAAACTGTTGATGATTTATATACACTTCTATTCCAGGTGGTAATATAACAGCATTTGCACTACTGCCACCAGAGCCAGCACTGGGGAGAGATAAGTGAGGCCCCTGGGACACAATATCAAAATGTTACTCTCAGGGTCATACAGGTACATGGTGCCATCTCTGTTGAATTATGGTTCATGCTGTGTCT
>PVKE010009064.1:0-45896 GCA_004027555.1 Craseonycteris thonglongyai | reverse complement strand
ATATATATATATATATATATATATATATATATATATATATATATATGCAAAATAAGTCTTTCTCCTTTTTTCCTTTCCTCTATTTCTGCCTCTCCTGGTTCAGTTAGTTGGTCTGGGCTCCAGGCAACAAAATACGATCCCCCTCCCTCCTTTGTTTTATTATTTTATTTTGTTTATTTTATTTCCTCAATCCTTTTAAATTTTTCCAGTAAAAATGTTTTATGATTTTTTTTAAGATTTATTTTATGGGTTTGTTTGTTTTTTGAGAGAAGATGAGAGAAACAGAGACAGAGAAGGGAGAGAGCCCAGAGCAGCCTTCATAGTTGTGCATCATTGGTTGCCACATGGTTCCATTCCATACAGGTGGGTGTGGGGCCACGTTGAGAAGCATGGCCTTGAGCTGGAGCAGTTTCCTTTCCTGTCAGCAGCCCAATGGGTGACTAAGGCTGGAGGACACAGATGGAGGATCCCTGCTACCTTCCTGGCTCCATCCCCACCAGGCTGTGTGACCTCTGCCACACCAGCCTCTCCTGAAGAAGGTGGTGGTGGACGTTCTCTCCTGCAGGGGAAGTCAGGCTCAAAGGGTTTCTCCAGAATGGCCTGCCCTCTCCTTCCCACTCACACCTGCACGCCTCTGATGGCTCTCCTGGCCTTGTTGGGCTCCCTCTGCCTCTTCCCTCATGCAGGTAAACCCATGCCGTAGAACCCAGACTAACACACTACTACAAATAATAAGTGAGAGCCAGGGTTCAGGTTGTTGCAACCTCATCAGAGGTGTAGACTGCACAGTTATTAATATGAAGTTTGCAGGACATATTTGGGATGGTCTGACTTAAAGTACAGGCTAAGTGACCCACCCAAGTTCATTTTGCAGGTCCCAGGGGCCCCTCAAATAACTGGGCTGTCATCCGTCAGGGAAGCTGAAACCAAGAAACAGTGAGAGACCCGTTGCACGAGTGTGAAGAGAGGAAGAGGAGGGCCTCAAGTGGCAAGTCACACAGGCAGACTGAGCCGCCTCTCCGTGGGCACTGGGTGGCTAATTAACAGTGGTTAACGATTCTCTCAAGGGACTCCAGGCAGGTCAGCCAACAGGAGTTTTTATGGGCCGTGGGAAAATCTGGAAGGACCCATACCCTGGCAGTGACGGAGACTCTCTGGGGATTGCTGGGATGAGGACACTTTCATGCTCTCTGTTTACGTTTTTCATAATGGTGTGTTTAGTTAGTCAGTACAAAATAGAGATATTTGCCTTTCCTAAAAGGTGTTTGAGAACATGGCAACAAGAGCCGTCAGTGCAGCTGCAGGCGTGCTGGCAGCTCCATGGAGAAGGCCGGTTAGAGCAGAGGATACAGAGGACTCAGGAGGACACTTTCCTCGCCTGCTCTGGAGGGTTGACAGTGAGCTGCATTCATGACCCCGAGGACCCAGATTCTGAGGGAAGGACACAGGCTGATGCACGAATTTAACTGAGGTCAGTACTTAGAGTGCAGGGCCGGCAGGTCCAAGCTGGATGGAGCAGGGGTCAGTGGGGGTGAGATCATCCCAGCCGCTGAGGTTTATCTCAGGGGTGGCCCTGGACTGGCAGTGAGGGAACCAGGGGGAGGGAGAGGGGGAAGAGCCTGAGTAATTGGGGTCTGGATACGTCGTCCACCCCCCAGCCCATGCTCTATGCCCAAGGCCCACTGATCTGTGGCCCCAGGGACAGACCCATGCACTCCTGTGGCTGCCTTCACACCTCCCTGCAAGCCAGGCTGCCAATGTCAGGCCTGGGGACCAGTAAGACAGGGGTGCTGCGGGGTGGGCATCAGGCAAGGAGAAGGGAAAGAAACACAGGAAGAGGCAGCAACACAGAGAGGAACAGACAGACACACAGAAACACACACTGAGGGATGCAGAGAGTGAGACATGCACACACACACACACACACACGAAGGAAGGTAGTTAGATACAAAGAGGGACAGACAGAGAGAAAGTAAGGGCAGGACCTACATTCCACTCACTTAGTTACAGACAGGGAGATGGGAACAGGTCAAGAGATGGGCAGAGAGGACCGAACTAGAGATCACATATAGCAGATCTGAACGTCAACATCAGAGAACAAGCATTGGCTGCCACTTGCTGTGTGTTCAGCACCACGCTGCCTGCTACAGGGCACGAAAGGTGCGGGCCCAGCCATCCTAGATGGGAAATTCACCTCCCACGGGCTCAGGTGGCCTTTCCCAGGGCCAAGTGGGAGGTTGAGGCTCCCACAGAGCTGAGGTCACTAGGAGTGGTGTGGTGACAGTACTGCATTTGAGCAGCCTCTTGAAGGACAGGTGGGAGGAAGGGACATGGGTTTTCAGTGGGGAAGGAGGTATCAGAAAAGCCTTGGAGGGAAGGCAAGTCTGGATGCAGTGAAGAAGGCTTTGAATGCCAAGCTAAGGAGGCCGAGGGAGCCCCAGCTGAGCAGAGGGATGATTGGCAGGAGGCTATGCATGGAGGAGACCTGAGCTGACCAATGGCCAGACCCAGAAAGCAGCAGAATACAATGGAGGAGGGGGTTTCCTGCACCCACTGGCCATTCAGCCGCCCACACCCCCAAACTGCTGGCCACGCCAGGCTGCCTCTTGCCTCCATGCCTTGACCCATGTGGCACCCTCTCCCTGGAAGGCCTTCTCCTTCCACAACACCTTCCACTGGCAAACGCTGAAACATGGCTTCCCTTTTTTCAAGGGTCTTATTTTCCAGAAAGCTTTCAAGCCTCCACGGGCCCTTTCGGGTTCTTCCCGGCATGAAAGCCACCATGAACTCTCCCTGGGCTGACCAAGAAAATATAATTGGCTCTATCCACATCTTGGCCTTACCACACCCAGAACTTGCCTGTCCCCCACCAGCTGTCAGACCTCAGTATTCAAACACCGAAGAGGGAAGGGAATGAGCTGGGGGCAGGAGGCAATGGAGTGACGGGCAGGGTGCATTTGCCTAGAGGTGCTTCGGGCTGGCTGGTCACACCACAGTGACTCATTCCTCATTCTCCAGGAGAAGAGGGGAGTGGCACTGGGGGACAATCAGGCTGAGCAGGGGAGCCTTCTTGGAGAGCTAGACCCTGGAGGCTACACAGGGGACTGGACATCGCCTCCTTCTTGTCTCCCAGGCCCTTAGAAGAGAAGAACCACCTGTGGCAACAGACCTGCTCGCCCCTAGAAGAACCTCCTCACGCCCTGAGTCTCCTGGCAGTGGCCAGGAAGGTGGCTGGAGCCTCGCTGTCCCCAACTCACCAGGCGGGAGCCATGGATAAGTTCCGCATGCTCTTCCAGCACTTTCAGTCCACCTCCGAGTCGGTGATGAACGGCATCTGCCTGCTGCTGGCTGTGGTCACCATCAAGCTGTACTCCTCCTTCGACTTCAACTGCCCCTGCCTGGCACGCTACAATGCCCTCTACGGCCTGGGCCTGCTGCTCACACCCCCCCTCGCCCTCTTCCTCTGCGGCCTCCTCGCCAACAGGCAGTCCGTGGTGATGGTTGAGGAGTGGCGCCGGCCCACCGGGCACCGGAGGAAAGACCCAGGCATCGTCAGGTGCGCCCCCACTCTACCCAGTGGCCCGTGGACACTGTCTGCGGCACCCCAAACCCTGACCCACCCCTATGGGCATTGCCAGGGGCTCCCCCACCAGCCCAAGCACTGCCAGGAACACCCTAAACCCCAACCACCCCCACGGGCATGGTCAGGGGCTCCCCTACCCATTCACCCCCACAGACACTGCCAGGTGACCCCCAAACTCCAGTGACCCCCATGGGTATTGTCAGGGTTCCCACAGGCACTCTCAGATGTGCCCCCTCCTTTCTCCAACCAAAGTGTCATCAGCTCACAGAGACCCATTTGTCACCTTTCCACGGCCAGTGCTGGAGACACATGAATGATATGGGATCCCCAAGCATCACCCAAGTCACGTCTGTCACACTGGCCATGAGTTATACCGTACCACACACACTAAGGGCCATCCCATGACGGGCATAGCCAGTTTCACACGTTGTGAGAGGCATGATTGGCTTACAGGCTGCGTCCCTCCCCCCACAGCTCCTGAGGGCAGAGCCCCCCACCTGGCAGGTGCCCTCTGTCAAGGTCAGTTGGTGAAGTTGAGCAATTCGTAATGCTCCCTGGCGGATACTGAGCACCAGCTCGATGCCAAGCTTGGTGCCAAGTGCTCTGTGTTTCCACCTCCTCTGACTCCTCTGAATCCTCACCTTGGCCCTGGTTCTACTCCTATATTGGAGACATTCATTCTTAAGGACAGAGGACGTGAGGCACAGAGAGGTTAAGTAACTAGGTTGTGTTCCCACAGCTAGGAAGAGGCACGACTCAGATTCAAACACAGGCTGACTTCACTGCCCTTAGTGTTTGGGACAAAATACCTAATGCTCTAGGCCTGTGGGCAGTGGCAAGAGGGGCTTGGTGGGTTGTAGCCCACTCATGATCTCCTTCTCTCCCTTTTCTTTGACGTGGACAACTGAGGTGTTCTCAAATGCGTGTAACTAACTTGACAAGTCCCCAGTTCTACCTTCTAGCCCTGTTGCCTCCATAGAAAATGCTGGAGCCACCCCTACCTGTAGCATATTTATAACTCAGTGCCAGGAAGGACACACACACACAGCATATACCATTTTATGTTTGTATACCGTGCAAATTATAAACATCTGCATCCTGTGCACAAGCAACTTGTTTCGTGTTCCTTGGGGTCTCTGTGTTCAGTGACCCAGTCACGTGCATTGGGTGGACCCTTGGCCGTTTCCTCTGAGATCCAGTGAGTTCCTGTCCTGTGACCAGTACCTAATCCTTGCCACTTGAGTAGGTCAGGAGAGGCACCTGGGGACAGTCAGAGGGTGGGCTCCCTGGACACTGGGGCAAGTGTTTGAGGGGCTACCTCTGGGACGGTTATTGGGCAGGGCTCTCTTATTTTAGGAAAATGTGGTAATGAGTGGATAAGTGGGGCTCAGTTCTCCGGGGACCCTCTGAGAGACTTGGTAGAACATACCCCAGAATTGTCCCACTGGTCTAGGAAGCTGGGGTATTTGTCTACCAGGCCGCACCCCTCTTTGGTTGAAGGCTGATTTGGGGGTTGTTAACTCTCCAGTGCTTCCAGCCTACCAGTCTCTGGGACCACAGACTCCACCATAGCCTCAGGCAGAGCCGCTCAGGGGGTTGAGGGGGTTGAGGTCGGAGGCCCTCAGGCCTCCACATGAACAGGAACCATCTGCCAAAGCTGCAGATGCCTCTGGGTGGGCAGGGTACCAACAGCGTCTACTACAAGGCCTAGAGCAAGGAGAACATCAGCTCCTCAGTGTTTCAGTCCTGGACCCTCGGGAGCCCCCAGCCCTCCTTCCTCCTCCCCCTCCCCCACGCCCCCTCCTGGGACCTCTGCAGTGGGAGCTGCAGCCATTCCTTTGATGTAACCACAACTGGTATTTGCCAGCCCCCTGGGAAGTCGTCCTTGCATCTCCCCTATAGTCTTCCTACTAAGGCTGACTGCCAGCCGCCCTTGTGACCCGCCTCTTGCCTCTGCCCCCAGGTACATGTGCTCCTCTGTGCTGCAGAGGGCACTGGCCGCCCCCCTCGTCTGGATCCTGCTGGCCCTCCTTGATGGGAAGTGCTTTGTGTGTGCCTTCAGCAGCTCCGTGGACCCTGAGAAGTTTCTGGACTTTGCCAACATGACCCCCAGCCAGGTGCAACTCTTCCTGGCCAAGGTGCCCTGCAAAGAGGATGAGCTGGTCAGAGACAGCCCTGCTCGAAAGGCCGTGTCTCGCTACCTGCGGTGCCTGTCACAGGTAATTCAGGAGGTTCTCTCCCGACCCTCACAAATATCCCGCATGGGGTCTGGGGGGTGAGGAGACGCAAATGACTTCCTGGGGCCCCTCCCCACTGCTGGAGACACAACCAAGGAGCAGGTGGTCCCTTAGGGGGATGAAGAGCATGATCAGCCTTAGAAAGTGGGCACTGACTCATCCCAGGGCAGAGACCAGGTACCCATATCCTGGAGTCAGCCAGGCCCTTGCCCAGGAGGCTAGATGGCAGGAAACTACGGGAGATATGCCCTGCTGTGCCCAGACCCCCGCCCCATGCACTCTTCTCACCCCTCAGAAATAACTAGTCAGGGGAAGCTGAGATGGCTCGGTGAGTTGGGCGCTCACTTTGCAGCGCCGAGGACCGGGGATCGAGTCCCGGCCCCAGCCCGTGCGGACCCATGTGCTGAGCTGGGGAGTTCCCCCAGTTCGGTTCTCTCTCTGTCTCTGTATCTCTCTCTCTCCCTCTCTCTCTGTCAAAAACAATAAAAAATAATAATAATAAAATAAAATTTAAAAAAAAGAAATAACTAGTCACCCTATGGAGCACTTACCTGTCAGGCACTGTGTTAAGCATTTCATAGGCATCACTTCAGTTAATTCTCAGAACAACTTGGTGAGGTGAATGTGGGCATTATCATCCCATTGTGCAGATGAGGAAACTGAGGTTCTGAGCATGTAGTTCACAAGGCACAGCAAGGGCCTGAATATGTCATAACTCCTGACCCTCTTAACCACCTCCCTACAATGCAGGTTCTCCCCAGATGCCTGGTTCTCCACGCGGCACCAACTCCATTAGTCTGGGGGCAAACCAGACTCTAGATTCTACCACCACCACTCCCAGACCTGTAGTCTGGGCTGTGTACCCCTAAAAGTGTCTATGTGAACTCACACATGCAGAGTATCACTGGAGCTAGAGAGAACAAAAACATGACCCCACACTTTGGGGAGCCGAGGCAGGCTGAGAGCAGGGGAGAGAGGACCAATGCTTAGGATGCCCTTGGTTTTGGTTTAGACTGTGACCTTGACCGCATGCCACTCCCCCTCTGGGCCTCAGTTTCTCCTGCAAAATAAAGGAAAGTTTGGTCTTTTCCACCTTGGTGGTCCCTACAGGCTTAACCACTCAAGGCTCTCACTAGCTCAGTGGAAAGAGTGGAATTTTTAATGAGATGAGGGTTTGAGTCCTGACTTCGCTGTAAGCTTATCATGCACATTAAATACTCCTTGCACGTAAAATACTTACACAAGTATTTTAAATTGGTGTCTGTGTGTGGTGGGGAGGGATTCTGTGAAAGGTCAAATGAGAGATTGTAAATCACATCTGCAAATACTAAGAATTCAAATATGTCTTTGCTTATGGTTTTAGGAGTGGCTTCCCTGTTCCAGGTCCACACAGGTGCTCTATGTTACGTGAGGCCTTAAAGAGACAGTAGTGTTAGATGGACAGAGAAGGGGGAGAGGAGTCGGCCAGGGGTGGGTTCCAGTCCTAGTTGTTCCTCACTCTGGGCCTGGAACACTGTCTCCTGTTCATATCCTGTACAGGTTGCTACTCCTCCTCCAGGTCTCAGCCTAAACCTCACTGTTCCCTGAGCCATCAAGTTCAGGTTGTGTGGATCCCCATGAGTCTCTGTCCCTCAAAACAGCACTTAGCCCGTCATCACCCACTTCACTGTTTCCTCCACTAACGTGTAAGCTCTATGAGAGAAAAGACCAGGTAGATCCCCAGCACCTCCCTCAAATATGGAATGGGTGAATGCAGAGATGGGATGGAGGTATATATATAAAAGGATAATGAATGGATGGATGAATAGATGGGAGTGTAGGGAAGGCAAAACTTTACTTCTACCCATCTTAGGTTTTCAGCTGACGCACTAACAAAACCAACATTAAGAGGAAAACAATTTATTAATGCATGCAGTGTACATTACACAGGAGAAACCTAAACCAAAGAGTAACTCAAAACAGTGGCTTAGAACTCCGGCTTAGCATATTTAACAAAGAGCGATAGCTTTGTAGAGAAATAATAACGGAAAGCAGTTTTAAGCTTCCAAAGGCAGAAACTGTGGGATGGCGAGTACATGAAAGGAAACATGGAGTTTCTTACTCTTTACTATAAAGTTTATTTGCACATTCCTCCGGGGCTGTCTCTTAGTAAAAGGAGAAATTATAAAGATTTATTTATTTTATTGTTTTTGACAGAGACAGAGAGAGACAGAGAGAAGGGGGAGGGCCCAGAGCAGTCTCCATAGTTGTATGTCATCAGTTTTTCAACATAGTTTCGTTCCACACAGGTGGGCAGGGGCTGCGCAGGGCGGGAACTGCCACAGTTCAGCATATGGGTTGCAAGGGCCAGGGTTGAGATTCAATCCCTGAACTTTGTGGTAAATTGGCAAGTGCATGACCAGCTGAGCTATCCTGGTATCCCTGAGAGTTTCTCTTCTGTTTGCTGCTTCTTAATTCTCTTCACCTTAAAATAATTTTATGTCAAAGAGGCATACATTGGGCTGACATATTCTAGTTTCCTTAAGAGGAAGATTGGGAAAATGAATGAGGTGCATGGATGGTTGGATAGACAAACAGAAGGAAGGCTCAGAGTATGGGAACATAAATGGATGAGAGGATAAAAGAATGGATAATGGACACATAGAAAGGTGGTTGGGAGGATGGCCGGATAGGAAGATAGATAAGTATATAGTCAGATAAGAGGATGGCTGGCTGGATGGCTGCATGGCTGCATGGCTGGATGCGTGGGTGGATGGATGGATGGATGGATGTGTGAAGAGATGGTTGGAGAGATAGTTGGATAGATGAATGGTTGGAAGGATGAGAGAATGAATGTAAGGGAGGATGAATGGAGGTGGTTGGTAGGATGGATGACTACATGGAAAGATGGATAGATCTGAGGAAGGGTGGGAGGGATAGGTAGAGAGCGTCTCTGGCACACCCTTGCCACAGTGTGCTGCGCCCATGCCCGGCCCACACCCAACCTCGTGCTTCCCACCCCCAGGCCCTGGGCTGGAGTATCACCCTGCTGCTGATCATCGTGGCCTTCCTGGCCCGCTGCCTGAGGCCCTGCTTCGACCACACAGTCCTCCTGCAGCGCAGGTACTGGAGCAACTACGTGGACTTGGAGCAGAAGCTCTTCGATGAGACGTGCTGTGAGCATGCACGGGACTTCGCGCACCGCTGCGTGCTGCACTTCTTCGCCAGCATGCAAAGCGAGATGAGGGCACGGGGGCTGCAGAGAGACAGGGTGACGCGGGGCGCCGAACCTCCCGAGGGCCTGGACGGCGGAAGTGAGAAGGCCCACCTGCGCGCAGTGTCCAGCCGGGAGCAGGTGGACCACCTCCTGGGCACGTGGTACTCCCGCAAACCGCCACTGGACCTCACGGCAACCCCCGGGCTGTGGGCGGGTGGCCTCAGCCACCGCGCCGCCACTGCAGCCCCGGCACCAGGCTGTCCCAACACCCCCCCACGTGGACCCCACCCCCACGCGGAGTACCCGTGCTGACCCGGGTCTGGGGAACCCCATGCCAGGCAGCCTAACCCTTGTGGGCTTCCTTCCCCCAAAGAGCCCCCTCTCTAGCCTAGTTTCTGGGTGTGGACGCGGGTGTTCTCTAAACCAGTGTGTCGCAAACCTGATTTTGCTCATCATTCACCTGAACTCTTGTAAAATGCAGATTCTGGTTCAGTGCATCCAGAACTGGGTCCACGACTGTATTTCTAACAAGTTCCCCAATGATACTGCTGCTTCTGGTCAGTGGGCCAAACTTTGAGAAGCAAGAGCCTAAGTAGATCTGCCGTGGGCTCTGGGTCCTACATGTCCAGATTCTAAATGACAACAACACGTGTGTATGTGGTGCTCATTATGTGCCGGGTTCTAACGTCCTTACATATTTTAACTCACTTAATCCTCATGATAATCTAAGGCAGCAGGATCATGGATCACACCAGTTTTTAGAAGAGAAAACTGAGGCATAAAAGAGGTTAAGTTGCTGGTCACCCTGTAAGAGCTGAAATTTGATCACAAAAGGTCTGACTCCAGAGTCGCTCTGAGCTACTGCTTTGGTCAGCCCTCTAGCTCGTTCTGTGTATCCGTTTTCAGTGCTCTAGTGAGGTTTCCTGCCCCTTCCACCAGGGTTCTCTGAGCAAGCTCGAGAGAGCTCTGCTGGTTGAATTCCTCTTCAAAGTGCTGATTAGAGCCTCTCACTGACTCCTGCACATGAACAGTTTTGTATTTTCCTATCAAGGGGATTTTTCTATTGAATGTCAAGGGGGCTGACCCTTTCAGCTCTCAACTTCCCAAGCCCAACAAATCTGTTTCTAGCAGACCAAGGCTGAGCAGCCCCCTTTGAGACGCAGCTCCTTTCTCAGCCCAGCCTTCTGCCTGCCTCAGTCAGCAGACACTCCCTCCTCACCTCTCCACTCACCACCTTCCCCACCTCCTGCGGCCTGACCCGTCTCTGTCAGGCTGCCTCTCCTGCACATTCCCAGGAGTGCCTCGAGATGCCCTCCGTAAGAAGCTGGCACCCTGGTGAGGATTTCCCCGGGTGCACAGTGTATGGACCAGATCTGCACGTAAGGGAGGGAGTGGACCTAGACAACTCCAGGCTGAACAAGCACCCCAGGTGATTCAATAAGTTCAGTGTTTGAAAACCTGTGGGCCAAGTGTGGGTGGAAACCCTTGAAACACCAGGGTGAAATCTTGCTGAAAAAATGAACTGCCACTCAGTCCCTGGGGGCCCTAACAGGAAGTGCTGAGGCTCATCTAGCCTGTGAGCTCTTCTGGTCCCTGGTGACTCACTCACCACCATCATCACTCACACACACACACACACACACACACACACACACACACACGTCCTGCCTTCAGCAGCAGCACAAATGGTGCAGACCTGGGTTCACCCCATGCCTTTCTGGTCCTCAGACCTGGGGGCAGCAGTGCAGGGGCCCCTGGAGCCCCGAGAGCCCAGCCCCCTCCATCAGGTCCTGGGCTCTTGCCAAGGGACCTTGTAAGACCAGACAATCCCTGCAGCTGCCTCCCCTCACTTGCCCTGCTGTGGTCAGGCCATGCAAATGTCAGAAATGGCACTGGGGTGGGGCCCGATTTAGGCAAAGTGTTAGCAGGGGTTTGATTGGGGGGGGGGAAGAGAACTTCTGGCCCAGCCAGCACAGGTGAGCTCTCAGCCAAGGGAAAGGAGGCTCAGGACCCCACTTTGGGCTGCAAGAAAGCAGCACCTGGACCAGCAAAAAGCCACTGACTAATATCAATAGTCTTGCCTTCTTATACCGAGCACTTATTGAGCATCTACTGCATAGACAGCACTGTGACAAGGAATATACACAGATGATCCAGCCTGCCCTCAAGAAGCTCACTGTCCAAGAGAGAGACAGATGGGTACAGAAACCATTACGATCCAACACAAAAGGTGTGAATGACATGACAGAGGCAAGCTATGTGCCACGGGGCTGTGGCATGGAGAATAATGGCTCCAGGCTGGGGGATCAAAGAACTCATCCCGTAAATACTGAGGGATTGCTTAGGGTGCCAGAGAGCAGGGCTGACGCAGACCTGTTTCATTGGAGCTTCCAGTCTGGAAGGGGAGATAGGACACGAGCTAGTAAACCAATAGCCAGATGGAGGAGAGCTCAGTCCAGGCTGGCTCAAGTAAAGAACCTTGGCCAGAAGGCTGAGGGCCCTACTCCACATGAGTTCCACTAAGAGATGTCCCACTGCCCTCAAGCCCCACATCTAGGGACACAGTCTTGGGATCCTCTGTCCCTGATGGCCCTCAAATACATTTCTATCCACTTAAGCCCCTAAATGATAGGGCTTCAGGGGAAGCCTGGATGACTCATGGGTTAAACGCTCACTTTGCAGCCCTGGAGACCAAAGATTGAATCCTGGCCCCGGCCCATGTGGACCCATATGCTGGACTGGGGTGAGCTTCCCATGCAGGAGGCCCCCAGCCCAGTTCCTGCCCTGCTCGGCACCCGCCCACCTGTGTAGAACAAAACCATGTTGAAAACTGATGACGTACAACTATGGAGACTGCTCTGGACCCTCCCCCTTCTCTCTGTCTCTGTCAAAAACAATAAAATAAATCTTAAAAAAATGATATGGCTTCAAACCCTACATCCTCCTTGCTGTTGTTCATCCACACCACCACTTGTTCACATCCCATGAGAGAGAAAGAGATGCCTGCCCAAAGCAGCATAGGCCACCCATCTGGGAGAGGGGGACACAGGTGGGGGCTTCTACCCGCTTCTGGAGACCCTCCCTCCCAGGAAAGCAGCCACCATGGGTGCCCAAGTTCGTTCCCCAAGCCTCAAACAGCTCTGGGTGATCGTCCTCCTGACCCCACCCAGTACTCTGGGCCTCTCTTCTGGGACACACGGGGGGAGGGGCAGGCAGAAGTGTACTGGCCGCGTGAGCTTTGTCTGTGTGAATCCCCCACCTGGTACAGTGCATGAGGATGAGGATGGCGGGAGCCTTGAGAGTTTAGCTCAGGATTTGCCTTTATCGTGCAGGCAGCTGGGGACAAGAGACACCGCAGGCAGGCAAGGTGAGGAGGGGGGCTGACACTTGGGGTTCACCCACATGGCAGAGGTTCCTGAGCTGCAGGGATGAATAGGACCAGCACAAGAGAGAGGCTTGAGTGAGAAGAGGAAGGGCCGGACATTTAGAGTTTGGGAGCCAGCAGTGGAGACAAAGAGCAATCCCAGAGCCAAAGAATCCTGAAGAATGCCGGGGAGCAGAAGCGCACTTCAAGGTGGGGAAAGTTGAGCAGAAATCAGTGCTTCAGAGAGACGCAGGAAGGGGAGGACTGAGGAAGGAAAATCATGGGGTGTTGGTAAGTGCCCAGGGCAGGGGACCGCTCCTCCAGGGGAGTGTTCTAGGACAAGCACATTGATGGGTTCTATAGGATTCATGTAGATCCCTGGGCTCCACCAAGGGTTATAAAGGAAGGTGGGAGGTTTGGCACCTGCCTCAGTTTAGGACATTGACAATGGAGGGAACTTGAGCATCTCTCTGGGGCGAACAGCACCAGGACCCAAAGCTGTGATGGGAGTAGAGGAATCGTGTCCACACTAACAGGCTTCCACTTAGAGAGCCTCATAGAAGACGAGGGAGTCCTCGGTGAGGGCCCAGCTCGGCCCAACCCTGTGAGGCCAAATGAAAGGACTTTTCTTGCTTCTGCTTGATCAGCTGTCACAGGCAGGGCTGTGGGATGGGGCCTGGTTTAGGGTGGAGATGGAGATTGAGGAGGTAGGATGGATTCAGGGCACTCTTGTTTGCCAATGTCCTGTGTAAAATGTAACGCATAGAGCGGCCCACCCTATACTAGTCAGGTTAGACCAGTTCAGAAGACAGAGACTCCCGGGCTTCCCCTGGAGCTACACTCCTCCTAGGGTCCCACCCCACCCCACAGCCAGGACTGCGTGCCGGGCTGTGCTGCATCTCAGACCCCTTGTCAGCCATGCACATCGACGATGCTGCCAATGTCCTTGACTGAATCTCTGTCACCCTGCTCTCCACCTGTGGGGTCCCCTCTGGAACCCCCAACAATGGTCCTCCAGAGGCCACCAACCTAGGGGCTCTATTTGCCCTAGGCACAGCCTGAGGGTCAAAGGGAGCAATATCTTTCTCCACCTGTATCCTGTTTGTGACGCACTAGTGTTTCCACCTGGAACAGAACAGGAGAACCTGATTCAGCTGGAAGAGAAAGGCAGAAAAACACTTCCTTGCCTCCTCTTCCACTTCCATTCCTACTTAGCCTGAGTTCAAATCCCATTCCTTCACCAACAAGCTGTATAACTTATCCTCTCTGAGCCTCAGTCCCCACCTCTGTTAAATGGGGACAAGAGCACCTGTTCTGCAGGGTTGTATGAGGATGACACGAGGTTATTCATGTAAAGTGCTGGCATAGGGCCTGACACAGGGAAGTCTCTGTCAATGCCAGTTCTCGTTGGTCCTACGGAGACACACAGAGCACTAATGTGGGTACACATGCACACATGCAGATACCCAGATAGCGAGGTCAAAAGCCACAGTGAGCACACACGACATGCACCAGGACGCACAGATCTGCGGGCCCCCTAGGGCCACCCTGTCCAGGCTCTGGCTCTGCATCAGCCCCAGCCTCAGCCGCACCCTCACCCCAGACAGGAGCCATCTGCTTGGAGCTGGGTCTGACCTGCTCTTCTGGGAGAACTGGTGGGCATCAAAGGGAGCTCTTTAAGCTCCTCTCCACTTTGATAGGAGGGGCCCTGGCCTGGTTCCCGAAGACAGTCTGGAGGCCCCGGCTCCAGACATGAAACCCCACTGCCCTACCCCTTTATTTTTTGCTCTGGGGGAGTAGAGGCAGAAGGCAGAGTCAGGAAAGGATTTTTTTATCCATAATCTACAAACACGCAGACATATCCACAGATGTGAGCAAACTGCACATAAAAGCATCTACATTATGCTCACAGGCTATAGCTCCCTTCTCCGGAGTGGCAGGACCCAGCAAGCTCTCAGATCCAAATCTGCCTTCAAATTCAAGGCTTTCTATTTTATGCCACACTGCATTAGCATTATCTCCACTTCCCCCACACGGCCATACCCACTGTGGCCACTACCACTGTCATCTACTGCCATCAGCACCATCACTGCCAGCACAGTCACCTTCACCTCCACCAGCACCATCCCCAACACTGTCACGACCGCCACCAGCCTCACCTCCACTGCAGCCACCACTATCACTGCGTCACTGCCTCACTGTCCCAACGTGGTCTGACTGATGGAGGAGCCCTCTTGGATTCGGCTACAGCAAGGAGGAAACACCCAGTGGGAAGGGCAGAAGGAGGAGGGCGTGCTTCCTAGGCGACCAGGGCACAAGGTCTAGAAGCTCAGGCCTCTGCAGCAGCCTTGGATTCTCCCAAATGCCAACCCTGCTGAAGACCATGTCTTCCCAGCCTATGTCTGAGCCTCCTTGCCCTCCTTGCACACCCACTAGCACTGGTCCCCCTCGGGTGTGTCCCCGGTTGTTTCCCAGTGCGGAGGTGGCTGTGGAGAGCAAGGGCCAGGAGGGGTAGAGAGGGGAGGGGCAGAACCCTGGCTACACCCAGGGGATTGGCCACCCCGCGCCTGACTACAATGTCCCTCAAAGAGACAGTGACCTCATCCACTGCCCTGAGCTCTGCTGATCTCAGCCATGAGGTGGGCACCAGGTGGGCAGAGCGGGCCACAGGGGCCACCCTTGAGGCCGTGGTGAGGTGGGAGGAGGCCCCCGGGCCCCCGTGAGGGGTGCGATGGACAAGTTCCGGATGGTCTTCCAGTTCCTGCAGTCCAACCAGGAGTCCTTCATGAACGGCATCTGCGGCATCATGGCCCTGGCCAGTGCCCAGATGTACTCGGCCTTCGACTTCAACTGCCCCTGCCTGCCGGGCTACAACGCAGCCTACAGCGCCGGCATCCTGCTGGTGCCGCCCCTCGTGCTCTTCCTGCTCGGCTTGGTCCTGAACAACAACGTGTCCATGCTGGCCGAGGAGTGGAAGCGGCCCCCGGGCGGCCGGGCCAAGGACCCCGCCGTGCTGCGCTACATGTTCTGCTCCATGGCCCAGCGCGCCCTCATCGCCCCCGTCGTCTGGGTGGCCGTCACGCTGCTGGATGGCAAGTGCTTTCTCTGCGCCTTCTGCACCGCCGTGCCCGTGCCCGTGCTGGGCAACGGCAGCCTGGCGCTGGGCTTGCCTCCACCCGAGCTCGCCCGCCTGCTGGCCCGGGTGCCCTGCCCAGAGATCTACGACGGCGGCTGGCTGCTCACCCGAGAGGTGGCCGTGCGTTACCTGCGCTGCATCTCCCAGGTGAGCGAGCCGCTTGGCCGTGGGGTGGGTCACCCTTGCACAGACTGTGCTAGCCAACTGACATTGAATCACAATCCAAACACTAAAAATGACACTCAGCTTCAAACTAGACTACTTCTCAGGTCCTTATGGAAGGGTCTGATCCCCTCACTTCTCAAAACGGGGCTTCCTCAGGAACAGTCACGGTTCCCATGCAAGACTGGGGCTCCCCCTCAGACAGAGCTCTATGGGGCTGGGGCTGGGGCAGGGCCTATTTTCCCAACTGAGGCAGGGGCTTCTGAAGGCCATGTTTTCATGCAGGTCAGGGCCACCTGGGGAAAGTGCTACAACCACCTGAGTCCAGAGGCCTGCGCCCCTTCCTGAGGTCCCGGGAGTGGACCCAACAGCTCAGCCAGCCCCACATCCTCTGTTCTGAGCTCTGCTGGGAAGCCTGCGGGAATTTGCATCCTTTTCCTCTTCCAAGCTCGGGGAAGTGGTGAGGCCAGGCAATGGCTGGCCATTTGGATACATTTCCCTGGCAAATGCCCCCAGCTGGTGCCTCCTGCTCCAAGAGTGGGAGCTGAGGGTCCCGGTGCCCCTGGAAGCTCTTGAGTATGGAGGATGTACTGTTGGGATGCCGCGTAGAAGGGCCCATTGACAGGGAATCCAGATCTGGGGTCCTTCCTAGCCCCACTCCCATGTCCTGTGCCCCTCTGGGCGCTCAACCATCTGGGCCTCTCAGGTCTCCCGGCAGTCATTGCAGTGTGGGAAGGATGACCCAGGCAGCCCGCAGACTTGGGCTGCCAGGGGAGGGAGCAGGGGCTGGGCCTGCCCTGCAAGGACTAACTAGAGAAACAGGTACACTCTGCTCTGGCAAGTCCAGACACCCGGCTCCCCTCCCCGGCCTAGACCTCCCTCTCGGAGGCCTGCATCACCACCAGACACCCCATGTGACTCTCACGCTCTGAGTGTCTGATCCAAACTCCCCTTCCCTCCCAAACCTGTGCTCCGAGGGTCTGGACAGGCGTGGAGGCTGGAGGGCAGTGCGGAGCTGGCTGACTCTCTCCTCTGTCTGCTGCAGGCGCTGGGTTGGTCCTTTGTGCTGCTGACCACACTGCTGGCCTTTGTCGTGCGTTCTGTGCGGCCCTGCTTCACACAGGCCGCCTTCCTCAAAAGCAAGTACTGGTCCCACTATATCAACATCGAGCGCAAGCTCTTCGATGAGACGTGCACGGAGCATGCCAAGGCCTTCGCCAAGGTCTGCATCCAGCAGTTCTTCGAGGCCATGAACCATGACCTGGAGCTGGGTCACACGCACGGGGCACTGGCCACGGCCCCTGCCGGCTCAGCTGCCCCGGCTACCACCGACGATGCCGAGGAGAGGGAGAAGCTGCGAGGGATCACCGATCAAGGCACCATGAACAGGCTGCTCACGAGCTGGCACAAATGCAAGCCGCCCCTGCGGCTGGGCCAGGAGGAGCCGCTGATGGGCAACGGCTGGGCTGGGGGTGGGCCCCAGCCTCCACGCAAGGAGGTGGCCACCTACTTCAGCAAAGTGTGAGCGGTGGCCAGCTGAAGAGGCAGGAATGGTGGTTGGAGCCCACGTCCCCTGTGACCCCGAAACCAGATGGAAAAATGAAGGCTGTAGGTGCTGGGCAGTGGGCTCTTGGAGCACACACAGATGCCCAGGCATTCACCCGCCCATTTGAGGCAGGAAATGTGGAGCTAGAAGGGGACCCCACTCCTCTAGCTGTGACATCGCTCTGGGGGCCCCGGGGCAGTTGAGCCACGAGCAGTATTAGCCAGAAGGTTCAAAACCGGCTTGCAGGGGACAAGCTTCCCCCTGCCCAGCCCCTCCCAGGCCACTTCATCCCTGGTCCACTATCTCTGCTCAGGTCCTAGGACACCCTTGGCCCAGCATCCGCTCTTCTCTGTGATTTGTACGATCTCCGCTTCCTAATGCTCGAGGCTCAGGGAGTGGGAGGTCATCGCACCGTCTCACCCAGCCAGAGTCCTCCAATAGTGCCTGTCTCCTGAGTGAGGCTGAGTGGGCCAAGGTGGACCACAGGGACAGGACACCCAGCTTCACCTGATGTGATACATATGAGGGGACAGGTGATGAGACAAGATATCAGAAGCTAGCACTACTCAGGAGAAGCCAGGGTGTGTGGTCACTATGGAGGTCACTCAACAATTGTCATGATGGACTGAATATTTACTCAATGCAAAGCATAAAAGTTCTTCTGTCTTAGTCCATTCAGGCTGCTATAACAAAATACCACAGATCGGGGAGGCTATCAACAATGGAAATCAATTTCTCAGCTATGGAGGCTAGAAGTCCAAGATCATGGGGCATGATCATGTTCTGGCAAAGACCCTCCTCCTGATTCATAGCCAATGCCTCTCACTGTCCTCACATGCTGGAAGGAGTTAGGGATCTCCCTGCAACTTCTCTTATAAGGGCATTGACCCCACTCATGAGGGCTCAGCCTTCAGGACTTAAGTGCCTCCCAAAGTCCCCACCTCCTAATATCATCACCTTTGGGGGTTAGGGTTCAACATATGAATTGTGGGGGAGGTATATTTACACCAAAAGTACCTCTTAAGGCCAGGTGGGGGTTCCTCTCACTGATCCCCCTAACACCTCCCTTACATCCAGGTTATAGGGGAATAGCAGACCACTCCCAGGGCTTTTAGAAACAGAAGCTGAAGTCTTCCCATTTTCTCAAAGACCACACCCCTATCTGAAGTGCTAAAGGCTCTGTGCCCTGAGGTAGGGATGAGGGTAGAGTGGTGGGAGGGAGCTACCCGCAATAAAAATAGCTCAGGACTCCAGAGTGAGACAGAATGCTGCTCTACCATTACAAACTGTGTCCCTTAGACCAGTTCTTTAATTGTCTGTGCCTCAGTGTCCTCATCTGTACAGTGGGGATGAGGGTGCCTACCTCATGGGGTCGTCATGAGCATTAAATGAGTGACGTGTATAAAGTACACAGCACATGGTACGAACTCAGTATGGGCCGGCTGACATGTTTCGCGATTTCTGAACCTGCAGGTTTAACCTCCTTCGCCCCCTGGACATAAGGGGTGGTGGTGGGAGTGGGGGGAGATCAGGAACTGGAGCTATCTTTGTCTAGTAGGAAGGAACAGGGTCAAGAAGAGTTTTCTTATCCATTCAGATATCATTGAGATATCATCCCACTCATCAAAGAATATTTTCCTCTTGATTTCTACAACACCATTAACGATTTCCTTCCTTCCTTATGCACCCTTCTGTTCCCATATCTGAGACCCTGTCTCCCTCTCTTTAGTTATTTGGGAGGAGGACCATCCCTGTAGGCCAAGATGGGCTGGAGGGCTCCTCCAGGAGGTGGGACTTGATCTAGGCCCTGAATGAGCGGAAGGATTCAGATGAGTGAAAACCAGGTGTGTGTTGGCAGTGGAGAGCTTCCAGTGAGAAAAGGCAGCCCAGAGGTATCAGGAAGTACAAGTGTAAAAAAAAAAAAAAAAAGAGTAAAGCTTTGGGTCAGTCAGATCTGGGCTCAAATACTAGAGCTGTAGGACCCATGGTAAGCCCTCCAAGCCTCACTGTGTCTATCTGTAAAATGGGTGTTAAAAGATCTGTTTTTCCAGATTATGGTGAGGATACAAGAAGTGGACTTTGGAGGAAGAATCTGGAACTCTGTTTGGCATATGGTAGAATCTGAAAAATAAACTCTGGTCCCTTTCTCTTCACTCCTGCACATGGACAAGTCCAGTTCAGAGAGGCCAGCTTGTCACCCAGCAGTTCCACTATTAGAGAAACACAAGTGTGACAGAGCTGACAGGGGTCTGGGGATGGCTCTCCTTGACCCTCAGAGTCATCTAGCCTGTCCTTGAACAAGACTCTGCTCTTCAGAATTCCTGACCTGTGATTTTTCAGCCCCAGCTTAAGCTCACGACCACTTGTAAGGCAGTCTGAACAGCTCTGATCATTATAAAGGGCTTCCTGCCCAAACCTACCTCCTTATAATTTCCACCCAAAAGTCAGAGCTCCGCCCGCAAGGCCTCAGAGAACCCCAACCCCAGAATTCACTCATCAGTCCTCTGAGATTTGAAGCAGAACCTGGGCCGTGAGCCGAAGTCTGGATGGAAGAGCCCATGGCTGGGCGAGGGCTTGCCTGGCAGTGGCCGATGTCTCTGAGGGAGAAGGGCCAGAAGAGGTTTGGGGGATGGGGGCGGGGGGTGGGCCTAGCCTTGCATATCCTGCTGGGGAGTCAGCATCAGTTTGATGGCACCTCTTCCCTGACGCTGCAGCTTCTGTTCAGGGGCGTGTCAGGCTTGGGGGCTGCTATTAAAACTGGCCTGGAGGGCAGGTCCAGGCCAGCTCTCCTGCTGGCCCCCGGCCTTGCCCCTGAACTGGTCCCACGGGTGCGGAGCGTGCCCTCAGGCCGACTCCCAGGCAGCCCTGCCCGGGAAGGCAGGCAGGGCCTGGCGCTGGGCAAGCGCTGCTGAACAGGCACTCCAGCTTCCTCTCCTCTTGCACCGCCCTCTGCCGCCCGCCCTCCCCTGCCTGGCGCGGGGGATGTTTTCCACTCGCCGGCGTGCAAGTTCCATCCCGCCATTTCCTCCTCTTTTCTGGAGTTAAACTTTTCTGAGGATACTACCAGCTCCCGGCCCTGCTCCTGTGCAGAAGAAAAGCGGGCAGAGCCAGCGGAGAGCCGGGCCAGCCGAAGGCAGCTCTGGCGGCGGGCCGAAGTCTGCCCCGCGGGCCTACACTCTGATGTCTGCAAACCACTGGGAGAGCCCAGCCCAGCAGAGGCCAAAGCCTCCGGCGCCTGAGGCTGGTCCCAGGTAAGGAAGGGCCCCTTCCTGTGGCATGCCTGGTGACAGTGGAGCATGGCAGGGCCAGTCCCAGGCTGCCCAGAGGGATTGTCCTGAGAGAGCGGCCCCTAGCTGAACCCCCTCCCCCTCTCTGGGCAGGGCCAGTCCTGCCCGCTTCCCCAGCTGCCTGTCTCTGGTCCTGACTGTTGTTATTGGAGGTCCCACTCCCAGCTGGAGTGTGACTCCATTCTGGCCTGGCCCCTCCTCTGCCCACCAGTGTTCAGGCATCTTATATCCCACTCTGTGCGGTTTATGAACCCAGGGGGCGGAGAGGGAAAGGGAAGATGGAGAGGGGGCTGCTTTTAACCCGTTCGTCCCAGCAATGCTACAAACCCCCTTTCCCAGGGAGTTAGGCAGGAGGCCCTGAGCTGAGTTGGAGAGTCAGATCCCTCCTGTCTCCATCTCCTGGTATCCCACGTGGCCAGCCGGCTGCGCCCTGGCCCACGGGCAGCCTTGGCAGAGACTGGGCGGGGCAGTGGGGTAGAGAGGAGGCACCAAAGAAAATACAGGTCTCCTCACTTTTGTTAGCTGCCCACCCCATACCTCCACTCCCCGGCTTGCTCTCGCCTTAGGACTTCTGTTTTTTCACCCACCGGATGGGAGGAAGGACATAGGGCCATATGTCCTGTCTCTGGCTTGTGTGGGTAGAGGCTAGAAAGGGAACAGGGGCAGAACATGGCTGGAACAAGGCCATGACCACTTCCTGGCAGGGTACCAGCACTGCTGCTGGCGGGGACGGGCCACGGGGCACAGCGAGCTGAACCTTCATCAAGGCTTCCTGTGACTGGCAGGCTGGGCAGTTCCTGGGCCCAGGGACCCAGGTGGAACAGGGCTGCTGGGAGGCAGCTGGATAGGGAAGAGGTGATGGATGGGGAAGGGGGCGTTCCCCAGGGCTCTCATGGATGGGCACAGAGCAATGGAAGACTCATTTAGCTTGATCTACCCTGGTGCCCCTTCCAGGCCTCCTTATGTGGTGGTCAAAAGTCCTGCCTGGGCACCTCCACACTTGAATGGCCTTGAACAAGGCACTTTATCCTCTTTAGACCTTAGTTGCCCAATGTTTATAGGAATGAGAATCCTCCCACCCTGCCTGAGAGCCACAGTGAAGACTCAACAAGGTGAGAGAGATGGAGGGACATAGTGTCCTGTGTCACACCGAGGACAACAATCAGGCATCGTTTACTCCCTTTCTTTTCCTTCCAGCATCCCTAAGAGGGAGCAAGGACCAGAATGATTTATGCTCTTTTCACAGATAAGGACACTGAGGCCCAGAGAAAAGTCATGAAGTACATTGAGAGCCAAGATCTCCTAATCCAGTGCAGAGGCCAAGGTCTCCAAAATAAAAAGGTTCTTATGAACTCCAGGGATGCTGTGGCCGGCTCACCGCTGACTGGAGGGCCCCTTCCCCCCACCCCCCTCACAGGGTCAAGCTGAAGTCTCTCATCCACCAGGACACCCACTCCAGGTTTTCTACCGCTGGGGTTAGAGGCCTTGAGGACACACTCTTCAAACAGTCCTAGGTCTTTCAGCATAATAGCACTGCCTGGAATCCCAAAGGGAAAGCCAGCCAACATCCCACATGCCCCAGGGCCTCGAGAGAGTGGTGGTAGCAGCAGGAACCTAAGTGTCTGAGGCAGATAGGCCTGAGTTTGACTCTCAGCTCTGTCACTTAGGTGTGACCCTGTCAAGCTACTCACCACACAGTGGGGATATGACAGCCCACTGTGGGACATGAAGGTGGGCAGCAAGGGTTGTAAAGCACCTGACACAGCTGGAGCTCAGTGAACAATGGCTGTCATCCCCCCAGGCCGCAGGGCTCCCCTAGTCTCCCTTTCTTACCTGGCCACACAAGATCCCCTCTGTCCCCATATTCAGAGGCAAACATTTACCACTTATCTACTGTTCCACAGGTAGCACCAGGCCAGCCATTCCAGGGATAAAATAGCAAGACTGTGCCCTGCCCTCAGGTGCCCACCAGCCTGCACCCCTCCCTCGTCCATCAGGCGCCATCGATCCTGGTCGCCTCTTGTCTCCACCTCTGTAGTCAGTCCCCCAGCTGACCTATCACCATGGCAGCCCTGATCGCTGAGAACTTCCGCTTCCTGTCACTCTTCTTCAAGAGCAAGGATGTGATGATTTTCAATGGGCTGGTGGCCCTGGGCACAGTGGGCAGCCAGGAGCTGTTCACCGTGGTGGCTTTCCACTGCCCTTGCTCACCAGCCCGAAACTACCTGTATGGACTGGCAGCCATTGGTGTGCCCGCCCTGGCACTCTTCCTCATTGGCGTCATCCTCAACAACCGCACCTGGAACCTGGTTGCTGAATGCCAACACCGGAGGACCAAGAACTGCTCGGCTGCCCCCACCTTCCTCCTGCTCAGCTCCATCCTGGGCCGTGCGGCCGTGGCCCCAGTCACCTGGTCCGTCATCTCTCTGCTGCGCGGTGAGGCCTATGTCTGCGCTCTCAGTGAGTTTGTGGACCCCTCTTCACTCACGGCCGGGGAAGAGGGCTTCCCACCGGCCCACGCCACAGACATCCTGGCCAGGTTCCCTTGTAGGGAGGGTCCTGCCAACCTGTCAGGCTTCCGGGAGGAGGTCAGCCGCAGGCTCAAGTATGAGTCCCAGGTAAGGCTGTGCAAAGGAAGCTCCTCTTTTTCCCGTTGGTGATGGATGGTGGGGAGGTGCCGGCATGGCCCCCTGTTAAGGCTGAAGTTGGTCCTCAGCGGCCAATGTCTCCAGGAAAGCACTCGATTATCAGTGTCAGGTATCAGAGCTGGGTCACCTATGGATTAGTGCCTTGTGGGACCAGGGTCAGTTCTTGTCCCCAATAAGAGTTTTAAGTGTTAAAGGAATGTTCTTCTGGCCCAGCCACCGATTAAGCCGCTTCCTCCAGCCAAGTTGAGTACAAACCCCTGTAAACCTACGCAGTATTTGCTGCCAGCCATGAGTTGATAGTGGGGTGTGGCTAGCCCCGGGGATGAGCGTGTTTCTATCCCAGGAAGGGCCCCTGCCCAGCACTGAGTCAGCCTCAAGCAGAGCTGACATAAGGGGTGTTCCTTGCACCAGGAAGGGGGATCGAGTTGGGAAGCAGCACCTCCTGCCCTGATCCTAGCCTCAGCTTTGGCTTGGTTCTGAAGGAGTGGAGGTTGGTCAAGGGCAGAGACCTGGGCAAAAGCAGGAAAACTGAGGTGGAAGCATTAACCAAGAGAAGCAGGGGATGAGGGAGAGACAGGAAGGAGCACACGGTTTTTTAAAAGGTCTCTCTCCAGTACACAAGAAATACAAGCAGAGAGAAAAGCAGGGCTGGAGACAGCACCAAAGGAGATGGAAGATGAGAGACATAGAAATAAAATGTTTCTGATGACCAAATGCCCAGATCTCTGTATAAGATCAAATGAGGAAACAAAAGATAGCCCTCAACAAACTCACACCCAAGCGAGCACTTGAGACAAGCACATGGGTGATTTCAAAACAAGGCAGAGAGAGATAACAAGGCGAACTAGGCCATGGGGGAAGGCAAGAATGCTCCCAGAGTGGCCTTTGAAGACTTCTGGAGGTGGCATCAGGGCTGAGCCTGGTAGTTTGAATTGGATTTTCAGGGGTTGATATGATGTGCTGAAGGAATGGCCGCAGAAAGGGTGGGAGAACAGAGAAAGTGTGAGTTCAAGGGAGTGAAGATAAAGCGGTGACATAGCTGAAGGGCCTGCTTCCCTTACAGAAGCAGTTTTCAGCCAGTTCTCAGGGGGTTCTGAGGTCCAGATTCAGCCCAGAGCACCCCCTCTGACCAGCTCCTATTTCATCCTGGGTGGGTGGCGGTCCAGGCAGGTCCTTGCCCCTCCTCAACCCTGCCCCTTCTCTGGCCAGCTCTTTGGGTGGCTGCTCATCGCCGTGGTGGCCATCCTGGTGTTCCTGACCAAGTGCCTCAGGCATTACTGCTCACCGCTCAGCTACCGCCAGGAGGCCTACTGGGCACAGTACCGCGACAACGAGGACCAGCTCTTTCAGCGCACGGCCGAGGTGCACGCCAGGGTGCTGGCTGCCAACAACGTGCGCCGCTTCTTCGGCTTCGTGGCGCTCAACAAGGAGGAGGAGGAGCTGGTTGCCAAGTTCCCGGTGGAAGTCACGCAGCCTCGGCCACAGTGGAATGCCATCACCGGCATCTATTTGTACCGCGAAAACCAGGGCCTCCCACTCTACAGCCGCCTGCACAAGTGGGCCCAGGGTCTGACAGGCAATGGTACAGCCCCAGACGTGGAGATGGCCCTGATCGCCTCCTAAGGGTCCCGTTCTCACGCTCTTGGGAATGACAGTTGTTGCCCCACACCGAACCCCATTGTCTGCTCATATCAGCATCAGAAGGGAATTTTAGTTTTGAAGACACAGGCCGAGAAAGGAACATAAAGCCATCTGGGGTGCAGAGAGCTAGTGGACAATGTGGTCAGCTCTGAAGTGAGGCTCTCAAGACCTGCAAAAAATCCCCTTTCCTGTTGCCTCCAGCCATGCCACGCGGGAGAGACCCTGTTCTAGAAGTCCTTACTTAACTATAACGTGGATGACCTTGTACTGGTGGGACTCCAAGGCCGAGAAGCCCTGGCCAGCAGAGCCAGGTGACAATGAAACTCAACTGTATACCATGCAGTTAATTTGTGTCTAATTGCATATGGACACCCAGCTCAGTGGTGCTCAACTGGGAAGCTGCCCTCCAATGTATGCCACTGGCTTTATTTTATATATTTACGTTTTTGATAAAGCTTTTCTTAGTATAAAGGACTAGCTTGATGTCTGGGTGACTGGAAGGGGCAGGTCATGCCACAGCAGATGGTGATCATGGGGACAGGCCCAAATCCCATCCCCTGTGGAAGAGACTAGACAGGACTCTGAAGGGACAGGAGGGCCTGGGAGCAGCCAACCAGCTGTTCCCACGCGTGGGAAGGCCCTGGGGCTAAAGATGGTCTCTTAGCAATTGGTTTCAGGTATTTCATCTGGGGGAGCAGATGGAGCCTGGCCTTTATTTTTTTTTATTGTTTTGAGAGGTGAGAGGGAAGTGGGGAGGACCCAGAGCAGTCTCCATGTTTGTACATTAGTTGCGACATGGTTTTATTTCACACAAGTGGATGTGGGGCCACACGGGGCGGGAACCAAACTGGGGGCCGTGGGAGGCGAGGACCTCTGCTGCCATCCGGGCAGTTATCAGTTGCGCCATTTCAGCATATGGGTTTGCACAGGCTGGGGCCAGGAATTGAACCCCAGACCTCTCAATTGCGAGGCAAGCACTCAACCGCTGAGCTTTCCCGGCACCCCACTGGCCTTTAACAAAGGGAAGATCCTACACTCAGTAGGGCAGTCTAGTTCTTGTAATCCAGTGCTAATAACAAAGAACCAAGCCAGCCTCGCTTCTCTTCCCTCCCATGGCCACCTGCCTGGTGGCCTCCACCACCTCTAAAACTTCTGATGTTCTCCCTTGTCCCTGTCTTGCTTCCTGATATATGACTCAGTCATTTCCCATGGAAAAAGTTCTCCAGCTCTCAGGACATTTAAAACTCTGCCAAAGAAATCTTTAATCCTCTCAAAACCAAGCCAAGAAAGAACTGGCTTCAACAACTGGCTGGGTCTGAGCTGGCCTCCAAGAACCCTGGAACATACAGGACTATTACTTACCAAATGAGGCAGAGACTCATTTATCTTTCTGGGAATTTTACAAGGGTTGCAGGGAGGTGTGGGTGTGGTAGGCCTGTCATGTTCCCTCTCCCTCAGGACTCAAAGGAAAACCATCACACCAATCAATGCCCTCCACTCAGCAGCCTCCCCCAGAGGAGCTACAAGGAGACAGAGAAACTGTGGCTCTTCCCCAAGACACAAATCAGTCTAGGTCCTCAGCGAGCCTCCTACATGGTGGGCCCTGTGGCAGCACACAACATACACCCGTGCTCATTTCACCCACAAAACCACCCTTCTCAGTAGGACTTTCTAACCTCATTTCACACGAGGCACCAATTTGCAGAGGCTGGGTCATCTGGCCCTGGCCCTAGAAAGAGACACCACCAGGTGGTTCACTTCTAATACCGGTGGCTTTCCTCTCAGGAGCCCAGGTTCCGGAAGTTCCCTTTCTGGGCAGAGCCTTTGTCCTCCCAGCCTCCACACAAGGACACCAGGCTGAGATGAGCTGAGGCTGAGGGATGCCCAGAGACTCCCAAGATCTAAAAGTAGGGGTGTCCAACCTTTTGGCTTCCCTGGGGCCACAGTGGAGGAACTATCTTGGGCCACACATAAAATACACTAACAATAGTTGATAGGTTAAGAAAAAATCACAAAGAAAATCATGTTTTAAGGAAGTTTAGGAACTTGTGTTGGGCCTCCTTCAAAGCCATCCTGGGTCACATGCGGCCCACGGGCTGCAGGCTGGACAAGCTAGATCTAAAGGATCCTGAGGAACCCCTCTCCCTCTGGCTGGACTAAGAGCCCACTGGGGCCAAAGTGAGACCCTGACCACAAGATTGTCAGGAGTCAACCCCTCCATTTTGCTCCCTAAGGAACTCCCATGAAGGGCAGATCCCCCCAGCTTTTCTTGAATCTGCAACCACAAAGCAGCCTCAGAAAAGGAAAAGATGAAATTGCTAATTGAAACAAAATAAGCAAAAAGAACTGTAAGAAACTGCAAAATATTTTATCTTAACAGGATTATACCAAGGGTGCTGCAAAATATAAAAAGCAGTACTTAAAATAGTGCCCTCAGGCAACAGTTTCCAACCGCTGGGTCCTGGGTGCGTGGGCCGGGCTGGCTGGACAGCAGCCGTCTGCAGCCCCTAGTCCTCCAGCACCGAGCTCCTCGCCTCCACATATTCCAGGGCCTTCGCCTTCACTGCCTGCACGTCCTTCTCAGTGCCATGTTGCTTCTCATAGTCCAGGTAGCGCTTGAAGAAGAACTTCATTCGCTTGGGGGCCAGGCTCAGGTGAATGACACGCTCCAAGATGTCCCTGTGAACAAGAGCAAGGCAGCCCTTGCCACTGGGTCCCAGGCCAATGACTCCCAGCTAACTTGTTCTCAGGCTCTAGAGCCAGCACTCCCACTTCTATCCCTATTTTTACCACCTTGTTAACGCCCGTCTTGTCCACTTGGGAGAGAGATACCACCCTCACTTCCCAGAGGAGCAGATACCAGAGAGGCTCAAGGACTTAATGGCCTGAATCGGTCAGAGCTGCTGGGATGAGGACACACACGAGTATGGATCTGAGAAAAGTGCTGCTTAAAGCCCACTGATGGGCCTGGGCGAAGCACTAGCTCTCTCTGGACCTGCCCCACCCTGTGGGGCTGCTGGTGGAAAAAGCGAGACTTCATGCCTGTGAACATTCTCTACAGTGAGAGCAGGGACAGTGATAATTGTGAAGGAAGCCCAGGTCTCCTGACCCCCAGGGCAGTGGCCAGTCTACTTCCCATGCAAAGTTCCAGACAGACCAGAGGCTGGCCCCCGAGGCAAAAAAAGAACTTAAAAAAGTTAATGCTGTGGGACCTAGACTGTTGTGTGAAAGCTGCTTTTCCAGAGTGTAAGACAACTATGGATGCTGGGAGCTGCTGGGGGGCTCAAACTCATCCGCTTGGCTAATGTCCCAACCCCAACAGGGAACTCAGCCCCAGGCTGTCATCCCCTCTCACCGGACTTCCTTCTGGCTGCCATGCTTGATGGTCATGTCGATGTAGACCGACCAGACATCCGTGCGCTTCGGGTAGGTGCTCAGCGTGTTCTCAAACATGGCTTTGGCCCGCTCCCCATCCCCTAGCTGGTACTCCAGCTGGGCAAACTTGACAATCACGTCCACATCTGCAGGGAGAGAACAGCTCAGACACAGGGCAGACCCCTCACAGCACAATGTGCTGCAGGGACAGCCTGACTCCTGACTCCCTGCTCTTGGGTCCCAAGACCTGGTGATGAGAAGAGGGACAGTGGAGTGGGGTTCAGGGACAGATGCACAGATGGGCAATGAGCTATGGCTCCCACTGCAGACACCATTCTCTGGGCCCAGAAAGGGGAGGGGGCAGGGCAACAGAATTAGTGCTAATTACTTTTTGTTCCACCATCTTCACAGTCTAGCATTTCACGAGCACATAATCAACAGAGAGACAGCTAAGCACCCTGCACGAGGCTTCCTACTACCACCCTCAGATGAGGAGACCGACAATCCCTGTGTCCAGACATCTGAGAGCCCAATGTGTTCCAGAACTAGGCTGTAAGCTGGGAATGAGCACTCACGCTCTTTACTAGGCAGGCACTCGAGGGCTCGCTGCATCACACGGTGACTGGCCCCTGCCTGGCCCCTGCGCAGGAGAAAGGCGCCATATTTGATCCAGACAGCTTTCTCCTGCCGGAAACGCTTCAGCATCCGGTTGTAGAGTTCACCAGCTTCCTGTGGGAAAGACAAGGCAAGCTGAGGAAAGTGTGATGTAACTGAGTGGGCAGCAGTAAAGACAGGCAGCTCGAAGACTCCAGTCACTACACAGGCTCAATTCTAGCTACTGAGGGGAGAGGGCAGGCTCAGAGACCAGGAGGCCAACATGACAGGCAGTCTGCCTACTAATCCTGTGCCTGTAAGGAGGTCCTAAGTCTAGAACTGGATCCAGAACACGGGGGGTCGTCCCTGAGACTCTCCTGCTGCCTGTGACTCCCAGGAGTCAGCTACTGAGTGGCTAGGAACCCTGTGGCAGTGGGCCACTTGGCCCAGACTCCTACCTGGAACTTCTCTGACTTGGTGTAGATGTCAGCCAGCTGGAGAAAGACCTTGAGCGGCTCGTTGTACTGCACAGCCCGCTCGAAGACCTTGATCAGCGACTCCTGAGAGCCATACATGTTTTCTAGGTTCAGCAGGGCCACCCACACATTCAGCTTCTCCTGCTCCTCTCTGGAGGAAGAGCAGTAAGCACATGAGCACCATCATTTCAGTCCACAGTGTCCCCCACCCATTCTGGGGATGTCAACCTCAACTCTATCCTCCTTCCCAGGCTCCATCCATGTCCTGGGCTCCCACTGACAAGTGCAGACACTAAGAGGCCCTGTCCCTACTGCTGCTCAGAAGCAGAGACCCCAGTCCCTTCACTGCCGGGCCTGGGGCTCCCTGACAGAGGCTTTCCCTGGCTTCACCTTCCTTCCTAGGAAGGAAGCCTACCAAATCTCAAGCTGGCCTGAGGTCTGAGCTGGAAGGAATAGCATCTCTGGTCTGATTCTGTCCCCAAACTAAGAGGATGAAACAAAGGATAGCCACCCCTCTTCCCCAACCTGCAGGATACTCACTCTACTCTCCACCTAAAGGATTTTCACCAAGTTATGTGGAGAGAGTCTACTTCTGCTCCAAGTTGGGCACCTTAAGTTAGGGACTCTAACTTAATGTTACCCTTAGCTGCTTCAGTGAAGAGGACTATAAAATATAAATGAGCAGATCTATTTCACAGATGGCACATCTGTGAGAAAGCCTGAGAATCCCTGGGCCCCTGTTGTCAGTCACCCCAACTGCTGTCGACCTTCCAAGGAAGAAATGACCCACAGGAGGCAAGCCCTGCAACCGGGGTAGACATAGCCCTCCCTGTCCAAAGACCCCACCCCTAGAAGGGGACAAAGCCGAGACCTGAAGGAGATGGTCTTGAGAGCCCGCTCGGCCACAGCCCGGGCCTTCTCGATCTCTGTGGCCTGCAGGTGGAAGGCCATGTACTGCAGCCACAGGATGGAGCTGCTGGGGGAGCTCAGCACAAGTCGGTCAAATTCATCTGCTGACTCTGGCTGTCGCCTAGGATCCATCAGCGCCTCCTCAATGCGGGACAGCTCTTTCTCTGCCTTCTGCTTCTCCAACTCCTTTTCCTTCTTGCTTTTCTTCTTCTGATGTGGAAGGCAGAAAAATAAGTGAGCAATCTGCTCCTCTGGCCCCGGGGAGGTCTGTGGTGGAAGCCAAGAATTGGCCAGGCCATCCCTGAACTCTATAAACCACTCCCTCCCTTAAGATCACCCTACCCAGCCAGAAGAGACACCCATAGGCCAGGACAGATCAGAGCCCAGGAGACAGACACCAAGGGGGCCTGCAGAAGCGGCACCGTAGCTTGCTGTGGCTGCTCGTCCTCCTCACTGTCAGAGCTCTCCCTCCTTGGTGGCAAGGCTGGCGTCAGAGAGTCTAGCCCCACGTCCCAAACGAAGCCAGAAGACAGCTGCAGACGGGGTGCCTCCGCTGGCCTGGTCTGCTTCCCCTGGAGGATTATGGAGGCACAAGAGAAAAGAACCCGGGTCAGGCTGCTCCCTACATCCCAGCCCCGCCCCACTATGCCCAGAACTTTCCCTTCCCCCACAGGGCCAGACTAGGCCCTGGTCCACCCAGGAATCTTTACAGAGTAGTGACAAAGAAAGCTTTCATTGTGAATAAACTCATTTAGGTAACAAGTTTTTTAAATACAGGCATACATATACATATATATGTATATACATATATGCACATACACATACATATAAAATAACACACATGTATAAAGTAACAGAAATAAGGAGGTAGGGATGTGATACCTAAAGGCTGGGAAGCCCTTCCATACCTAGCCCTCAGTTCAAGTAGCGTTGTTCTCATTTTTCCAGAGGGGAACTTAGGCTCAGGAAGGCTTAACTCCTCTTTGCCTGCTCATCACACTAATTTAATTCAGTTCCATTCAATAAACTGAAACTTAATTCTAATTACAATTGATTTTATGCAAACCATTCTATGCGTAAGACAGGGTGTCCCTATCTTCCAGCAGCTGAGGAAACTAACAGCCCCAACTTTTCATCTTACAGGAAATGAGAGAGAAGAGGATAGTGCCAAAGACAGCCCACCTTTTCGGCAGGAATCAAGGATTTCCCTCCCCAGAGCAGCCTTTCCTTCCCCAGTCAACACTGTCCCTCACCTTGGACAGCACACTCGTCTCTATCTCCTCTTCTCCTTCCCGATAATACACTTCAACACCGCTGTCCTCCTCCTCTGATGCAGCCACTTTCTTTTGCTTCTTGTTAATTTTCTCCTGAGATAACAGGTGGGAAAGTGCCAAGCTCCCCTTCCTGGTGAGGTGCACCCCGAGCAGCCCAGGGCAGGGCCCTTTCTCTGCCCCTCCGGGCCCCACCCCGTGCCGGGCCTCCAAGCTCATGCTGCTCTCAGTCCAAGAGAAGGCAAGGCAGCACCTGGCTGGCTTCTGAAACTCTCTCCTTCCCACGTGAAGGGAGGCCTCCCCCCGGGTACATACCTGCCCGCTTCCAGACCCCAGGTGTGGCCGCTTGCCCTCCTTCACTTGTGGTTTCTGGGACTCTTTCTTCTTTCTGGGCAGCTGCGCCTCCTCTTGACCTTTCTGGTTTCTCTTCTCTTTACTTTTCTCCTTCTTCTGCTCCTTCTCTTCTCCTTTGTGGTCTCCCTCCTCTGCCTCTATCTGCCTCCCCTTTTGCTTTAGAAGTGGCAGGCCTAGGGAGGCAGGAAACACATCCGGCTTCCCCGTGTCACCGGGGAGGAATGACAGCTCTACCAGGCTCTTTCGGGGGTCCACGCTGACAGACAAGGAGAAGGGGACAATGAAGACAACATGAAGAGCACATGGGATAACAAGGGTCCAGGCCTTCCTCTGCTCATCAGCCCACAACTTTCTGAGTTTTGCCCCACCCTCTTCAGAATCCATTCAGCATTCTTAGGAACAATTTGCACATTTCCCAGGCTTTGCAGTAAAATATAGGTTGGCTGTGATGTTCCCCTAGTTTATCCCCAACAAATGCCTATGCAGAGAAAAGTCTCCACATCTGGTTTCAGAGAATGAGGTAGAAGTCTTCAAAGGGGCTTTGATCATATGAATACTACACTCACCACTACCCAAGCTATTATGTTTAAAGTTTACCTCTAAAGCTCCTCCCAGGATTCCCAGAGAGAAAGGTGAGGGGGTGGGGAGGGAAGATGGTACTTACCTTAGGACCTTGGTGGTGAGCAGCTTCCCTTCGGGGAGGTATCTGTTATAAAGGGCTTTCTTGGATGGGCTGTACTGGGAGACATGCGGGTACTGGGCTAAACCCACAACTGAAGGGCCAAGGCTGACAGGAGAGAGACAAGGGTCCTATGGTCAAACATACAACAGAGTCCTATGCAAACCTAGTACTTCTGCTTTCCCAGGACCCAACTGTGACCAGGATTTGTGACAGACGTTAAGTCCTGGCATTTAAAAGGATACAGGGCTTTGTAAACTAGAAAAAATTATCAGGCACAATGAAGATATAACTGAAGGGTATTTTTCCACCACACACCAGAGCATCATGATGTATACCGTATTTTCCGGCGTATAAGACGACCCCTTAATTTTACAGTTAAAACATAGGTTTAGGCCTATATTCGCTGTATAAGACTACAGCCTCGGAAGTGGGGGGTAGTCTTATACAGCAAATATAGGCCTAAACCTATGTTTTAGCTGTAAAATTAGGGGGTCGTCTTATACGCCCGGTCGTCTTATACCCCGGAAAATACGGTAAATCACAAACTGCTAGAAAGACAGGAAGAAACTCAGGAAACACAACAGCAGAGAGAGAAGGCTGTATATCTGGTGGTTGTGAACATCATGATTTCACAGAATATGTAAAATCATGATCAAACACTAAATGAAAGAAAGTCCACATGTATTTAAAAGTGGCATTGGACATGCCATGTTCTCTGTACAAAACACCAAATAAGAACAACTTGGAATTTAAAATGTGAGCGGAAACTCTCCTTCCTTCATGCAGCGGACTGCAGACCAGGGGAGGCCCCAGGAGGGCACTCGGGTCTGGCAACACCTCCAGGCTCGCCACTCACCCAAGGAGCACGCCAAGTGGCTGGATGGCCTGCACATAGCCCCTCAGGAGCTGCCCTTCCTGAATGTCCTGGATGGAGTTAATTTCAGGATCTGGTATTTTGCTTTTTGTCTCCGGGTTTGTCCTAAAGGAATAAAAGGCTTATGTAACATACCTCTAACCCTCTTTTCCTCACTCTTAGCCCCAAGTTAACCTGGGATAATCAAACTTTCTATGTAAGAATATGACGCTAAAGTCCTGTCATCTGGGGACACATGTCTATGAGACAGCAATGAAGACAAAGGGAGCGGCGGACCAAGCCACAGGGAGATCAAACCTAAAGCATTGGCCGTATGAAACACCCATTTCTAACCACGGAGCAAGCTGGCCCCAGCCGATCTATTTCATGACACACTCATCCCTACTATGGAACCCTAATCATCTACCTCCCCTCACTAGGGCCACCATCTGGCAACCCTGAACACCCACATTTGGATAGCTGAACCTTTCCTGGGAAACAAAGCATAAGCAGACTGGTTCTTCTAGCAATCTGAATGTCCTCAGCTTTTCTGGATAAAAACATGGCAGGGTACGAAGTGAACAGAGAAGAAAGGTGGGAAGCCCAAAGACTATGTCGGATTCATGTAGTCTCTCAGTCCTCTAAGAGGGTTCTCCCTGCTCTTGTCACAACACAGATCCCCACCTGGATGATCGCAGAGACAAAGTCAATTCATGGTCTTCAGCAGACAGGACATAACACCTGGAATGAGAGCAAAAGAGAAGGAAACACGGACTTTCCAGCATCTCAGAAGACAGCAAAGGGCCACCTTCACAAAGGGGACTCACAGGCAACAGCAAGGAGACATGAGAACTGGGCTCTGTTCTTACTCTGCTAAAAACCTGCTGAGGGAATCCAGACAAATCATGTCCTTTCTCTGGGCCTCAGTTTACTAGTCTGCCAGGTAAAAATAATACTACCTGTTCTTCTTACCCAAGGTGCTGGGAGAAGAAAGCAAGAGACACAAAAGCCCTCTGGCAAATGCAGAACCATGTGGTGATTTGTCAGGAGATGAGCCTTGTGTTGGGCCCTGGGTGTGCAGGATCTCAGTGCAGAGATAGCAACCACAGGAAATCATCACCTGAGGACATACGACCTAGGTACTACTGCAGACACGTGGCAGCAGCTCAGAGGGAACGGAGCAATAAAGCCTGAGCAGGGGAAGTTTCCAAAAGGCAAACAGGATTTACTCTTTAGATGGGTTTCCAAACTTAATCTAAAACAGCAATCAGTAACCCAAAGTCTAGAATCTTAGCAGTAGGAAAGGTCAGCAATGGAACAGTCCGATTTTTCCCCATGACAGGCATCTGACTTTTGTGACTCGAAAGCGTAGTCCCTAAAGCAGGAAAATAATCTCAAGGGACATCCACCTTTAGACAATGAATTTATTATCCACATTTGACAGATGAAGGGATTACAACTGAATGGTACAGGTCTGGCTATCATGAAATCTATTTAAAATAAATATTTTGCTAAAATTCACACCTATATCTTATAAGCCTCAAGAAACAAAGCAGAGATGATTCTATATTTTTCTCTGACTCATCTTTTTCTTCTACTTTTGTGCTATTGAGTTCTGATCAGTGATTGAAAATTCAGGCGGGTGCTAATTGCTATTGGACAAATGGGAAAGAGCAAATTACTACTTTCCAATCTCTGCCTCCTGAAAATGTCTGCTCCATTGTTAACTTACTCTAATTCCAGAAAAGGCTTTGTTGTATCAAGCTGAAATCTACCTCCTCAATGTTAATTTATTCAAGTAAAAACTGGCTTTAAAACTGTGAGGTAGGCTCATATTTGTGCATCTAAGATGTTCATAAGTCAATCACCCCTCAACGGCAAAAGGTTACCACCATTCCTTTTACAGAGAACACCTACAGATCAACTTTTTGTTAATGAAAGATGAATGTTTTAGTATAAAAACGAGTAAGCAATTTGGACAAGCAAAGGACAGAACAAATGTGAACAATGACCATGTAAACACAAGAAATGCAAATTAAAATGAAAGATCAATTTTTGCCTAATCAATGGCTAAGATTAAAATAATAATAGGGGGGGAAGCCAGGATGGCTCAGTGGGTTAAACGCTCACTTTGCAGCACCAGGGACCAGGGATCGAATCCCGGCCCCCGCCCATGCGGAACCATGTGCTGAACTGGGAGCTCCCCCAGTTCAGTTCTCTGTCTCTGTATCTCTCTCTCTCTGTCAAAAATAAACAAATAAATATTAAAAATAAATAAAATATTTAAAAAAAAAGAGAGTATGATTTAAATAAATAAAATAATAATAATAGGGGAAGCCTGGATGGCTCAGCAGGTTAAGAGCTCGTGTTGCAGCCCCAGGGACCGAGGATCGAATCCTGCCCCGGGCCCATGCGGACCCACATGCTGAACTGGGGAATGCCTCCCATGCAGGAGACCCCCAGCCCAGCTCCCACCCTGCATGGCCCCTGCCCACCTGTGTGGAACAAAAAACCATGTCGAAAACTGATGAAGTATAACTATGGAGATTGCTCTGGCGCCCTCCCCCCCGCCCCCACTTCTCTCCGTCTCTGTCAAAACCAATACGTAAATCTTTAAGAAAATAAATAAATAAATAAGAATATCCAGTGTTGATAGGGGTATGAGAAACGGGCGGTTGTACTTAGTGGTAATGGGGATATAAATTAGCACAGTCCTTTCGAAGGGCACTTTGGCCAAAAGTATACCGTAACATCATTTGACCAATTTTACTTCTAGGGATTTCACAGATATACTTACACCAGTGTTGAAACATGTGTAAAGATATTCCCTTTAACATTATTGTCCATCAGCAGAGAAATTTTTAAAGATTTATTTTTATTGTTTTTGACAGAGAGAGAGAGAGATACAGAAATAGATAGAGAGAAGGGGCGGACCCAGAACAGTCTCCAACGCTGTACATCATTGGTTTTTCCATATAGTTTGATTCCACAGGTGGGCGCGGGGCTGCACAGGGCAGGAACTGGGCCAGGGTCTCACCCCAGTGAGAACCAAACTGGAGGCACTCCCCAGTTCAGCATATGGGTCCGCAAGGGCCGGGGCCGGGATTCGATCCTTGGGGTTGCAAAGCGAGCACTTAACCCACTGAGCCATTCCAGCTTCCTGAGAAATTTTTAAATAAATTATGATTTAAAAAGAACACATACACCTGTTCATCTGTAAACTATCTAATTGTTACCAACTAATGTCACCTCATTAAATTTAACAATAAAATAAATAAATAAATAAATATAAATAAAAAGAGCACATACAAAATGGAATACTAAAAATAGTGTTAAAAACAAAGTGAAAAAGCATAGTTGATTTAGACATATTAGTATGGGAAAAGACAAAGTCTGTGATAAACTGCTATGAAAAAAACGCAAGTTACAGAACAGCATATACAATAAAATTCTATTATATAAAGCAGGGATCTCCAAACTATGGCCCGCGGGCCGCAGGCCCTCTCATCCGACCCGTGGAGACCTTTTTATCTGAATAAAATAATATTAAATAAATAATTAAAAACAACATCTATGTTTTGATTCTTTTTTATTTGGACCTTGAGTGTGTAGCTGGCCCCCAAACTGCTGTTTGATAGTTAATGCGGCCCGCGAGCTGAAAAGTTTGGAGACCCCTGATATAAAGGAAAATTATACCTATATATGCTTAAAAGATAAAGTATATAATGTCAAAAAAATTATGGAGAAAGGAGCAATAATAGAAGCATAATTAGGTATTGTCTTTATAATTAAAAAAAAAAAATCAAAATCCCAGAAATAGCTGAAAAGAGGAAGAAAACTCAGCCTACCTGACAATCTTCTGGGGGGTGAAGTCTTCTAGGGGCCTCTCTGAGTAGGAGTCACTTATGTGAAATATACTGACACTTCCAATCTTCCCAAAGGGGAAGGAAACAGTCAGCCCCTTATTGGGAATCACCTTAACCACTCGGCCCATGGCCACTTCTCCTTCTTCAAGCTTGTGAGGACCTAGAAGGAGAATGAACCTGATTCAGGGAAGAGGAAATGAGCCTTTCAAGAAAGAAGCTGGAATGTTCGCCAATCACAGGCTGCCCAGACCTAGGATATCTAGGCTGAGTGGACTAGAGTGATCACAAAGATCCGGAATACCATTGCCATACAGTCAAGAATCCCAAGGCCATGTGGCAGAGTACTTTCCGAGACCCAAAAAACCCAAGTGTGTAGGTAACAGTGATTCAGACAGTAAAGGAGTAACACAGGCCAGAGAGCAGAGAATAATTGTTCCAAGAGAGTACGAGCCACACAGGCTTTCTGAGGACTTCAAAACTGAAGGCAACCTTCAACCCGGGAAGTAACTGAAGACCCCTTCTTGCTCCTTTCTACCCTCCTCCCTTCCCTGACCAGATACCATTTCATTACCACACCTATGAGTGAGAGACACAAGAAGGACTTGGAGGAATCTGGGCCAACCACGGTGGCCTTCAAGGCTTGGCCAATCCGGAAATTCTTATCTGGATGTTTCAGAACCTGGAAGGTCAAGAAAAGTCCTCTGATGTTTGAAGAAAGGCCTATCATTTATTCTAACCATAAAGCATTTAAGTCTCCATAGCAAGTACCTCCCAAACCAATCCCTTGAGTAAGCACGCAGTTCTATGTATCAACTGCAAACACACAGCAGACACTGAACTAAGCTCACAGAGCCTGGGTTTCCCCTGCAGGGATCTCAAGCACACTGACCTTGAAGCTAAGAGAAGTGAGCAACGTGGGAATTCTCCCCCGGATGTCTGGAGCAATCTCCACCTCAAGCCATTTCTTAATCACGTTGTACTGTGGAGAAAATATAGGAGAAATGATATGGAGCAGACAACAAACATTCCTTCTTTTCCTTCATTAAAACTTAAGACTCTCCTAAACTCACAGGGCTGAAAAGGCCCTACTCCTATACTTTTCCAAGAGACAGAAATCCACCCCTACACTCCACTGCCCCCGCCCAACTTCCACTTCTCACAGGCTTCAGAGTCTAGCTCAGCACCTTCACCAGCCCAGCAGAACATGTATCCTTCCTGGTGCTTCAGCTGATAAGGCAAACAAGACCTCAGGCAGGTCCTCAAGCAGCAGGATCAAACCCCCTGACTTCTGCAGCTTCTGCCAAGCTCAACCCTGCCCAGTGACTATTACCTAGCTTCAGTGGCCAACATCTTATTTCTAGCCTAATTTAGATTTTGATCCTTCAACCTTTATACAATGTTCTGCCCTAAACACGCATCCCAATTTTCAAGTTATTAACAAAACATTTATCAAGCAGCCACTGTGCACATGGCATGATAGTGATAAAATAAAAGCCAGACCCTGCCTCTAAGAAGTGACAGTCTACAAAGAACAAGTCAAGTGAGTATGCAAATAACTAGAGCAGCAAGAGACATGTAGAAAGTACAATATGCTATGACAATATATAGAAGAATTAGTAATAATGGAGGGTTATCTGTGCTGGACCTTGAAGGATCATAAGCAACAGGAAGAGAGGGCACTCTGGGTATAGAAATAAAGGTAAGAAAAAGAGGTTTTCAGCATGACTGGCACAACAGATTTGTGAGGTCAGATTATGAAGAGCCTTACATACTGCTCTAAGGCACCTGGGGTGTATGAATGTCTATAGACAAGTAACTAAAGGGATGAAGCACCAGTGATATGCTCAGACAGATACTTATAGTAGAATATGGCAGCAATGAAGCGGGGTTATTACGCAAGGTCAAGCCCAGTCCAACTTTCTCTCTGATATATCCCAACCAGTATAATTCTCACTGATCTCTTCCCTTTTTTGAACTCCTGTTTCACTTCTGGTTAGAACACACAACCTGGCACCCAATCACATACTGGTTTGTGCACTTAACGAAAGACAAGAATCTAAAATCCAATACCGCATTTATTTTAAATCTTTGATGTATTTTTCTTCCCCTTTTGTACAATTAACCTATAAACATGTAGAATTGCGAGTTGCTTGCAGTTTTGTAAGCCATAAATTTAGCTCCTTGATCAGACCAGAAGTCTTCTAGGAGCAGAGGCCTTATATCGTCTTCTATATGCACCAAAGCCTAAGTGCTAATGGCCCCTGTCCCCAGCTTCTCTTTTTCGTTTGAGAAAAGGATGCTGTCTCATTGCAAGGCATGTACTTAACTCACCTTCTTCAAGAAGCAAGTCACAGTCTGACCAGCCTGGTACTCTTTGATCTTCTCCAAGAGGCTAACAGAGTGAGTGTTCAGAGCAGTGTGGCCATTCTTCTTCAGCTCACTATTTGTAGAAAGGCAATGGAAATAGAAAACCAACCTCTGGATAAGCTTCTTGCTTGAAATCATCTTCCCCAACTGGCCAAGGCTTGATTGCAAGGACTTTCCAACTCACACACACCCTCCACACCCGTTTTTCTCCTTAAAAGGGAATGTTCACAATACCCACACAAGCACTCATCTTTTCCATTCTACTCACCTAGGTGGGAACAAGCTGTAAAGTAGATATAGCCTATAATAATCTTTATAAATTTAGAAAACAAAATTGTTTTATTTCTTTCATAATACTTCAGCTATTGCTTTAGTTTGCAGAAATGCTTTCACAAATAATCTCTCACTGAATGTGACAACATGCCCATGTGTGAAATGGGCAGGGTAGATATTAAATTCATTTTATGCTACTGAAGCAGGAGGTGAAATTACGGCTCTGTCCCATGTGCTACCTTGCCATTATCACTTCCTTGATTCTCTTTTCTTCTCAGAAAAGTAACGGGGGAAGTGATCTAAAAGTTATAAGTGCATAAATCATTTCAAAAAAGTCATAGAACTCCTACCCTTCTAACCCAGCCCAACTTAAGCTTATGTAATTAAGATGAAAAAATGTATTGTGTTCCCTCAACCAAATTCATTTGTCAAAGTACTAACCCTCAGTACCTCAGAATGTGACTGCAATGAAGCAGTGTCATTTGCTTCACTTAAAGAGGTAAGTTAAAAAGAGTTCACTGGGGTAGCCCTTAATCCAATATGTATGGTGTCTTTATAAGAGCTTAGGCTACAGCTCAGCAACAAAAAAGCAAATGACCCAGTTAAAAAAACAGGAAGAGACATTTCTCCAAAGAAATACAGATAGCTAATAAGCATATGAAATGGTGCTGATCATCACTAAAATCAAGAAAATACAAATCAAAACCAGTGAGATACCACCTCACATTTGTAAGGATGGCCATTATATATATATATACTAAAAAAATACAAACAAACAGAGGAAGCTGGGATGGCTTAGCGAGTTTAACTGCTCGCTTTGCAGGGACCGAGGATCAAATCCCGGCCCGTGCAGGCCCATATGCTGAGCTGGGGTGTGCTTCCCATGCGGAAGGTCCCCAGTTCAGGTCTCGCCCCCTGGTTCAGGCCTTACTAGAGAGGGTGTGCCTCCCATGCAGGAGGCCTCCAGTCCAGCTCCTGCCCTGCACTGCCCAGGCCCACCTGTGTAGAATGAAAACCATGTTGAAAAACTGATGACATACAACTATGGAGTCTGCTCTGGGCCCTCCCCTTTCTCTCTAAGTCTTTCTGTCTGTCTCTCTCTTTGTCAAAAACAATAAAATAAATCTTAAAAAACAAACAAACAAACAAACAAAAACAGAAAAGAAGTGTTGGTGAGGATACAGAAAAACTGGGAACCCTGCCTTGTACACTGTTGACAGGGCTATAAAATGGTGCAGGCACCACGGAAAATAATGTGGAAGTCCCTCAAAAAGTGAAATATAACCCACTCCTGCTTCTAGGTATACATCCACAAGAATTAAAAACAGGGTCTCAATATTATGTACATACAGGGGATAGAGTCAATAACACTGAAACAACTTTGTATGATGACAAACAGTAACTAGACTTATAGTGACCACTTTATAATATGTAAAAATATCAAATCACTATTTTGTACACCTGAAACAAATATAATAATGTCAACTATAATTCAATAAAAATTATGTATTAAAAAATAGGATCTCAAACAGGTCTCTGAGCATAATTCATTAAGATATCTACCTTCAACTTGCATAAACTACTTGACTTCAACAAAGCATCACTTTTCAGAGGTAAAGATACTACAGAATAAAATCACTAATATGATGAGGTTTCTTTGTTTTGACAACCAAGACTGGACAGGGACACAACCAAAATTTATAAAACTAAGAAGACAAGACTAAACAAATACAAATGTGTTCCACCAAATCTCACTATTCTGGAACTAAAGGACTTATACTTTGAAGTTCCAAGAATGTTGTTAATATTTTGAACTCAATGTTCTGGGACTATTTCCCTATGTCAGACACAGGCCTTCTCAGAAATATTCCATTTCTATTCTAATTCCTTCAGGACACTGACCAAACCTTATGCCCTGAAAGTTTCTTAAGAAGCTCGTCCATCATAGCCCTGACTTACAACCTGGATGGATACCAGGGTTGACCCTGCAGAGCCATCTTCAGTCATGTATACCTAGCTTCATTAATTGATGGCTTATCAATCCTGAGAAGCTGAGGTTTTTGTTTTCAGTTTTGCTTTATGGAAGCAAAAGCAGATAGGCCCAAAGATCAAAATGCTTAAGATCTTCTGAAAAAAATGATCCCAAACTGGACCCACACTGCTACACAGAACTACTAGTTCTCCTGCACCCAGAATCTCTCGTGGAACACCACTCTATAGAATTCTCTAGAACATGACCTAAAATTCCAGTCACCAGGCAGTAGTCTACACTCAGACAACAGGTATTCTTGGCTACATGTTGTTCATTTAGGGAATTACCAAGTTCTAGAAAACTGGGTTGAGAGCAAAAATGTTTCTTTTTGTCACACGCCTATAAACAGAACTGCTATCAAGCCTTTAAATGATACATAAGCCCTGAATACAGCTTTTACATTAACTTTCACATAATCCCACTAACTAGCCCTCTAAGAGTCAAATATCCCAACTAGAGAAATAAATCAATCTGCAGAGAGGCAAAGTAAGTGACAACATGGGCACAATTAAGACTAGAACCCAGGTTCCTGACTCCAAAGCCCAGTACTCTTCCCATTAGGCCACCCTATTGGAGTCCCCTCACCTTGGCCGAACACTCAGCTCCGGGATGGTCCGAATAAATCTGGGATGACTTATTGGGAGAAACCTGGAGAAATAAATACAGAATAAATCATTTATTCTCTGTAACACCAACTCTGGGGATCAGAGTTTCTCTCTACATACCACCAAACCAAGCTTAAAAAACCACCTGCTCCATGCCTCCCCAGGACCCATTGGTGATATGTCAGGCCTGAGGGTTCCCATTCTCATCCTCGGCAGTACATGTTAAGAAGCTGGCTCACGGGGAAGCCGGGATGGCTCAATGGGTTAAGCGCTCACTTTGCAGCGCTGGGGACCGAGGATCGAATCCCGGCCCTGGCCCATGCGGACCCATGCGCTGAACTAGGGAGTTCCCCCAGTTCAGTTCTCTCTCTGTCTCTGTATCTCTCTCTCTCTTTCTCTCTCTCTCTCTGTCAAAAACAATTAAAAAAAAAAAAAAGGGGGAAGCCGGGATGGCTCAGTGGGTTAGGCGCTCACTTTGCAGCGCCGGGGACCGGGGATCGAGTCCCGGCCCCGGCCCGTGTGGAACCATGTGCTGAGCTGGGAGCTCCCCCAGTTCAGTTCTCTCTCTGTCTCTATCTCTGTCTCTGTATCTCTCTCTCTGTCAAAATTAAGTAAATAAATAAATAAATAAATAAGGTACTAAAAAAAAAATTAAAAAAAAAAAAGAAGCTGGCTCATCTGATCTTTTAGGATTATCATATGAAACCCTGAAAAAAATGTTCCTTACAGAATACACAAGGGCTGTCTGGAAAAAACCCAGCCATTATCAATATAACAAGAACAGTTACAAGGCTGGATACTTTCTGGAAAGCCCTCATATATTCCAACTCTTTCATTCTAAAAATTAGGAAATTGAGGTCTAGATAGAATATATGACTTACTAAAGTTCCCAGTTAATTAAATTATCATGCAAATTATTGGCTAGATTCTGAATTCATTTTTTTGCTTTTCTTATAGCAAGGATTTTTACTATAATAACATATTGCAACAAGATTTAAAGTTAATGATTATTAATATAACTAAGGTATGTAGGGGAGGATGACTTCTAATAACTGCTAATATATACTATTTGTCAGGCAACCTGTGAGGCACATTACACACTATATATTCTCTCAATCTTCACAACAGCCCTAAAAGGAAGTCACTCTCACTTCATAAATTAGGAAAAATAAGCTCAGAGTTAAGTAACTACTTAACTCATGGTCACATAATCTTAAATGGCAAATCTAGAACTCAAACCTAGGTCTGACTCTAAATCAATGCTCTTCACCACAACACAATATACTATTAAAAAACAAAAACACATATAATAAAAGGATTCTTTGGTGAATGTTTTTGCTAACTAAAAGGAAATCTGATTCATGTCCAACTTTTTGAAACTTGCTTCAGTTCCCATTCCTTCTCCCATAATTACATCTGCCCTCAAACCCACCCATCCCCCAAAGCCTCCATACTTGAATGTCTTCATGTCTCGCCCACCAATCACTCGGGCAGTGACCGTCTTCCCAACTTTCATCGTGGCAGTAGGAGATGTGCCTACTGGAACATCATCTAAAATGTGGGAGGCATGGATACAGCCAATGATGCCATCTTCCAGGGTCACAACCACGTGGGTGGGCTTAATGGACTTGACATTTCCTGTGACCATGTCTCCAATGGACAGGGTGTGCTTCTTCTTAGTCCCTACAACTATTGCTGGATCCCCTTCACCGTCCTCATCGACTGTCTCAGAGTCCTTCCGGGTCTGTCTCATGGTCCTCTTAGCAGCTGGCCCTTCCACAGCCAAAAGAAGACCAGTCACTCCCGGTTCTGTGGTCTTGAGGGTTAAGGAGACACCCTGTCCCACCTGCAACTTCTCTGAGTCAAAGCGGAAGGTGTCATTGAGGTGAGACATCAGGGAGAAGGCTGCCAGGTGGCCACTCTTTACCAAGGAGGCAATGGCAAAGGGCTCCTCCAAGTGCTGCACAATTGCCTGATATTCATAGCCTTTCTTCAGCTGGAAAACAGAGGAAACCCACCATCACCAATTTTTACACAGCACACACACTCATTCATCACCACTGGGCTATACAGTGGGTGGGACTAGGGAAACCCTCTGGAGTTCAAGGCTAGTCTAGGTAGTAACAAACTAGCCTTCACTCCCTCAACCTAGCTTTCCCCTCCTGCACACTGGGGTGACTTAAACTCAAAGCACCACATCAGAATCACCTGGAGTTAGCTTTTGTTTTGCTTTGAATGCAGATTCCTAGGTCCTATCCTAGAACTAATAAAGTCAGAATTTTAAAAGTTACTTAGGTAATTCTGACACACCACCAGGTGACTTCTAATGGTTCTCCAGCTTTAAGACACTATGGCTCCTGACTCTCTTAGTCCTGCAGCTCTCCATCTAATTTATTTATTCTTTCATTCAACAAATAGTCATTACTAAAAGCTTACTGTGTACAAGGCATTTAGTCTATCTTTCCCCAAGCTGTGATCACATACAGATATGCACCAGCTTCACCTGGGTGATAAAATGGAATAGGGACCTCTTAGAACACTCCGTGAGGGTTTTCTATGTCTCTTTGTCTCTCAAAGTCTTAAAATCATAAGCAACTAGAGGTTAAGGATTATATCTGTATAATTCTCTGTACCATACCCCTTGCAATTAGGTACTTAATAAATACTTTAGACAATAACCAAATATATATGGTATCCAGAGAAAAATACTAATTTTGAGATTTCCCTCAAATCCATTCTTCTCTCACACGTGTGTTCAGGAAAGGGTATAGTAAGTAGTCTAGAGATCAGAACTACCCACAGACATGTTATGGTTGGTTCAGATGATGTTTTAAAAATATATAATTTCCAACATTTATTTCCAATAAAAACCCAAGTTCTGATTTCTCTTAAAAATCAGACTTAGCAACACTAGACCCAGAGGTTCCCACCAGCACAACCAGCTGGAAACAAATGGTCTCTGCCCCTTGGTGGGCAGCGCATGCACTCCACAATCTGTCAGAGCCCTACCACTACTACTGCCGAATCCGCTTGGCCCTAAAGACAGGATGACCGTAAAATGTATCCCCACAACCAGAGCAAAAGTTGGTGTTATTAATAACTACACTAGGATGAGAGGTATAAACTGGGAATGACATGTATAAACCCAGGCATCAGACCACCCTATCTACAAGCATTTGTATTAGAATCCTAGAGCAGAGTGTGTGGGGTTATGGGGTTCATGCCTTTAAAACCATGGAAGTGGAAATCACCAGCAACCTTACCTTTTTAGTTTTTCTATTCACCAACTTATGACAAAGGGAAACATGTACTTCCAACTTCAACATGTCAACATTTAAGATCACAACCTTCTTTTTCTGCCCAGGTTTCACCTCCTGCCCTGCAGTGCAGAACCAAACACAACATGATCACCCCTGGAGAAGGGAGACAATGTCTTTCC
>PVKE010009063.1:0-45903 GCA_004027555.1 Craseonycteris thonglongyai | reverse complement strand
GGGGGGCGGGTTATAGCTGTTAAGTTCCCTGGACGTTTTTCAAGATTAGTCAAGTTTGGAAAACTTTGGTATAAAGAGCTCTAAGGAAAGTGAGATAAACATCTTTATATTTATGTTTTGCACCTTGCTCTAAAATCATTGCACATGTTTTTCAAATATTCTGTTATATATAAATCCACTTTTTTTCGTGGGTGGCAAAATTATCCCAATTTAATAGAATCATAACGGAGGAAGGAGAAAATAATTTCTAAGTACACTTAAACTAAATTTCAGTTCCATGTAACATTGCTCTCAGATTTATACACAGGAATAGTAACCTGTTCTCTAGCAGCCATAAAGAAAGAATAAAAGGAAATGACTTAAACTACAGCAAAATAGCTGTGAGGTAAGGAAGTTTCCTGATATTGAGATTTGTTAAACATTAACATGGATTTCTAGGGGTGTTATGAAATAGTCATCTTGGAGAGTTTTTAGGAAATGTTTCACATCTGTCTGAGTTTAGAGAAAAAGACTGAAAGAAAGAATATGGTTGTAAAAACGGAATACATTCATTCATTAAGTTCTCAATGAGCTACTGCTAAGTTCCTGATACTGTGCTAGGTATAAATAGCATTTTAAAATAGCATTTTCAAATTTACTTGATCACAGAATACATTTCAAATGAAAGTATGTAAATGGATCTCCATCAGGAGAAACTGTTAACATATAATGTTTATGCATAAAAAGAAAATAGAAAAAATTCTCAGATTAATCGCTACAAGAAAATAAAAAAGTAATATTAAAATTTATCAAGCTTTGTAAAAGAACTTCCATTTGATATTTTGTTATATGATACGCATTTTAAAATTTACATACAAGAATAAGCTATACTTTTTCAGAACATGTAGGGGTTTATTGAAGTGATTTGACAAGATAACTGTATATAAATATATTCTATAATCAATTAGAAATGTAATAGGAGATCATAGACCAATCAAAAGGATGAAATAGCTATCAATAAGGTTACAGAAAACATACAAGCTCTATATGAAGAACCTGGTAGTAATTTACTAAAATATGTCAAAGAACATTTGAATAAAGGAAGAATTTCAGGAATGGAAAAGTCAATATTATAAAGGTATCAGTCCCTTTCAAATTTACCTACAGATTTAATGCAATTCTCAATAAATTCCCATGTATGGATAGATAGCTGAATTAGTATAATATGGAAATCTGATTATAAGTTAATGAAGAAAAATAAATACATTAAACAGAAACAGATGGCAAATTGACCAAAGAAATTGAATTCCTCTCCTTCCAAAGTACCATCTAAAAATAACATTAAATGGATTGTTGGAAAAGATAAAATCACAAGGAAAAGGACAGCAAAGAACACAAGCTGGCAAATGAGATCAACAAAATTTTGAGAGATGGAAAACAATTTGATAATAACAAAAAAGAAGAGGATGCTATATATTAAATGCCTACCAAAGAGAAAGATATTGATTCACCTCAGTGAACCTCTGAGAGGCTCAAAGTATGGATAAATCAGGTACCCTAGTTGTAGGGATAAGAGGTGAGGATAGAAACAGAGAAATTGGTCAAAGTCGGTATACAAAATAACTAAAACAACAGATCCTCTCCTCAATTCAGCACAGCCAAACCACTATCCTCTCTGAAGAAACAAATCAGAAAGGCACTATGCTTAGATACAATAGGTACAGCAGAGAGTAGGAGAAAAGTATATTGTAAAAACCTGCATCCTGAGTAGTAAGAAGCCAGGATACTTCATTCGTGGAATTTCAGGGATTAGACATGTCTCACAACCAGATGACAAGAGGATCTTTAAAAAACAAAAATCCAAATGCCCTGGAATAATTACTTACTAATGTCTAATATTAATGTCTAGGGATCCTAATAGCTGAATCAACCTATAGTGAAGCCAACCACTCAGCTTTTTTTTGGGGGGGGGGAGGGGGCATCATACAGATTATCAAGTGATGTTTAGTGTACTTCAATATATTATAGTCGGGAAAGCCGGGATGGCTCAGTGGGTTAAGCGCTCACTTTGCAGCACCGGGGACCGAGGATCGAATCCCGACCCCGGCCCATGCAGACCCATATGCTGAACTGGGGAGTTCCCCCAGTTCAGTTCTCTCTCTGTCTCTGTATCTCTCTCTCTGTGTCAAAAACAAAAAAATAAATAAATCTTAAAAATATATATATATATTTATATATATATATTATAGTCAATATTGTGGGGGGGTATTTTTTATTTATTTTTAATATTTTTACTTTTAATTACAGTTGACATACAATATTATATTAGTTTCAAGTGTACAACAAAGTGATTAGACATTTATATAACTTGCAAAGGGTTCACCCCAATAAAATCAGTACCCATCTGATACCATACATAGTTATTATACAATAATACTACTGACTATATTCCACATGCTATATTCTACATCCCCATGACTATTTTGTAACTACCAATTTGTACCTCTTAATCCTGTTGCCTCCTTCACTCATCCCACAACTCTCCATCTGGCAACCATTAAAACATTTTCTGTAAATGAGCTTATTTCCATTTTGTTCGTTTATTTAAACTGTTCTCTAGATTCCACATATAAGTGAAATCATATAATATTTGTTTATCTCTGTCTGACTTACTCCATTCAACACAATATTCTCTAGGTCCACCCTTGTTGCAGATGGCAAGATCTCATTCTTTTTATGGCTGAGTAATATTCCATTATACATTGTATTACCTCTTCTTTATCCATTCATCTATTGCCTCCATATCTCAACTATTACCACTCAGATTTTTACACACCTCATTCTAAAATATAAATATAAATGACTAGTCTGAGTCACCAAACATTAGAGGAGAGTCTCTAACAGGTAATACTGAAACAAACAACAAGACAGGACTATAGGGAGACAAAGAAGAAGAAACCTCAGTGCAGATGCAAGAAAATAAACAAAAAAAAGCATCCAGACATTCTGTTGTGACCCTTGGTGGGAAAAAAAAAGATATCACATATATAATATAATATAAGAATAAAATGTTATTTTTTTTTTAAGTTTTGTTTTATTGTTTTGACAGACAGAGAGACGGGAAAGGCCCAAAGTCTCCATAGTTGTACCTCATCAATTTTTGACATAGTTTCATTCCATACAGGTGGGTGGGGGCTGCGTAGAGTGGGAAGTGAGCTAGGGTCTCCCATATGACAGGCACAACCCCTTGAGCTGGGGGCCGAACCAGAGACCTCCCACATGGGAAGATTGACTCAGTAAGAACCAAACAGGGATGTGTCCCACATGGGAAACACACACCATATGGGTCCACACGGGCTGGGATTCAATCCTCAGACTTCAGGGCTGTAAGGTGAGTGCTTAACCCATTGAGTCATCCTGGCATCCCCAGAATGTTATTTTTTAAAAGTAACAATCAGAGAATAGGAAATAGCTCTATAAAACTTAAAATGTAATCATAAAATTTTAAAATTCAACAGAGAGATTGGATTAATAAATTCCAGATGGTACAGCAAAGAAAAAATTAAAGAAATATAGTATAGTGCAGATAATATTAACAAAAACAAAGAGAATGATACAGGAGGTATACTATCTGACTAATGAGAATTCCAAAAAATAGAAAATGGAAGAAATAAAATAATCAGAATAAATTTTTACAAAGGAGATTTTCTAGATTAAAATAATCTGCTAAATACCCAGGAGTATAAAAAATTGCACCAGTATAATTAAATTCTTTATAAAAATCATGAAATTATGATACTCTTAGAATAGAGTCTAGAAGCTTCCAATGAGAAAAACAGATCACTTAAAAGTAAATGAAACAAATAATTCAAGTCATTTAAAAGCAATGACAATTGAGTCAGGCAAGAATCATCAAATAATCCTAAAACTAGTAGGTAAAAGTAATTTAAGAGCAATTACATAGTCAAGAATTTTCCCACATATTATTGATTAGTTATAAAAAGAAAAATAGTAATTTATAGTGGAGAAATTTTGCAGATTTCATTTTACCCAAGCAATCAAAATTAGTAAGTAATGAAACAAACTATTATCATGTGCTTCCTGATGGGATGTATTGAAAGAAAACATAAACATTTATATAGTATTCCTGTCAAAAATATATAACCTAAATCTAAACAGAAGATTAGATAACCCAAAATTGAGGGACATTTTATGAAACAGCTGACTTGTTTTCAAAAATATCAATGTCACAAAAGATAAGCCTAAGAAACTGTTCAACATTAAAGATATATTAAAAACTTGGAAACTAAATGTAATGCATGACCCTGGATTAGGTTCTAGATCATTTTTAATGTCACAAAGAACATTATTAGGGTAATTGGTGAAGTTTTAATAAATTTTATACATAAAAATACTGTTACAATGTTAAATTTCCAGCTTTTCCTAATTGTACTATTGTTATTTAAATAAATGTCTTTGTATATACACTTCAATATTTAAAGGTAAAAGTATGTATTCTGTGAAATTTACTTAGCAAAAAGCTCAAAAAAATGGGGATGATGGCATTTAATTTCATGGCTGAAATATAGGATGCTAGAAGCCAGGAGAGCAATGCCTCTAAAATTCATAGGAAAAATGATTTACCCCCTCAGAATTCTATACCCAGCTGTATTATCAGTTTGCTGCTGCCACATAACAAATTACCATAATCTCAGTCACCGACTTATTATCTCAGAGTTTCTGAGTTAGAAGTCTGGTCATAGAGTAGCTGGGTTCCTTGCTCAGGGTCTTACAAGACTGCAATCAAGATGTCAGTTGAAGCTGTACTCTCATCTGGAACTCAAAGTCCTCTTCCAATCTCATTTGAGTTATTAGCAGACATCAGTTCCTTGAGTGTGTATGACATAAGTCCTTATTTTCTTGCTACATGTCAGGCTGGGACTACTCTCCTCTCCTAATGGGCTACCCTGAGGCCCTTGCCATATGACCACCTCCTCTCAAAACATAGCAGTTTCTTTCATCTTCAAAGCCAGCAGGGGAACATCATACAGATACTTTACTTTCTCTTGAAGGACTCAACTAATTAAGCAAAACTCAACCATGATAATCTCTCTTCCTAATTAAAAGTCAACCAATTAGTAATTTGTTCATGGAAATAATATCCCATCACTGGTACTAGTATCACCCACACTAGAAGGGTATTATGCAAGTTGTATATAAGGTATGACAATTAAGTTCACAACTTATCCTAAAAAGAAATTGCTGCATATCTCATTCTGAATATCACTATGGTTACATTCAAAATATTACCTTTAGGAACTCTTTTTCTGAAATGGTTATCAGAGCCATTGTCATATTACCCTTGATGTCCTGAATGTCACAGAATGTCTTCCTTTCAATATTAACTTTATCTTCAGGTAATGAAAAAAGTCATCAGGGGCCAGATCAGGTGAGTAGGGAGGGTGTTACAATACAGTTATTTGCTTACTGGCTAAAAACTCCCTCATGGACAGTACCTTGTGAGCTGATACATTGTTGTGATGTAAGAGCCATGAGTTGTTGGCAAAAAGTTCAGGTCATTTTTGTCTAACTTTTCACACAGCCTTTTTAGCACTTCCAAACAGTCAACTTGGTTGACTGTTTGTCCAGTTGGTATAAATTCATAATGAACAATCCCACTGATATCAAAAAAGGTTAGCAACATCATTTTGACTCTAGAAATGGACTGATGAAACTTTTTTGGTCATGGAGAATTGGCTCACTTCAATTATGCACTTGGATGCTTTGTTTCAGGGTCGTATTGGTACACCCATGTTTCAACACCAGTCATAACATGACCCAAAACATCATCTTGCCTCTCCAAAAGGCCTTGGCAAACTTTGTCTCTCCTTTGCTTTTGTTCATCGGTGAGCTTCTTTGGGACCATTTTTGCACACACCTTTCTCATGCCAAGATTTTCAGTTAAGATTTTCTAATTGTTAGTCTATCAATGTTTACTTGGTCTGTTATGCTTCTCACAGTCAGCCAATGATTTTTGACACACAATTTGAAGATTTTTGCAATGTTTTCATCAGTTCTGCTCATTACTGGCTGCTCTGACCTCCCTTCATCAATAACACTTTCTCTCCCCTCAGAAAAAAATATTTAATCCATTTGTACACTGCCTTTTTATTCATGGCATTATCCCCATAAACTTCAACTATCATGTCCCTGATTTCACTTCTACACTTGCCAAATTCAATCAGAAATGTCATGTTTGTTCATTGTCCTAATTCAAGTTCTGACATTCCTTCAATGGCACACAAAAACATGCAACAACGATAATGAACACCACTCAGCAAGACACTGCCACATATCAACATGAACACAGCTGTGAGACAGACATACCAAGGTTATGAAACCTTACTGAGTTGTTTGTACAGTGTTACCAACATAAGCACATGACGGCAAGTTCACGAAGTTCAATGTCAGTCCTTGTATATCAGAAAGAGAAAATTTTAAAGGCCATCTTAGAATTCTGCCTACCACATCTAGCCAAACCTTCATTTTGAGTTTGAGGCAATCTAATTCTCAATCTTGATATCACATTAGAATTTCCTGGGGAACTATTGAATTTCAGTATCAGAATTCTCATTTAATTTGTCTGAGGCAGAGCCTGAGAAGTTGTATTAATTTTGTTTTTGCTTTTAAGATTCTTCCATTTAATTTCAATATACAACCTGGTTGAAAACCACTGGAGTATAACAAAAAAAAATTTCAGATATTTAAGATCTCAGAGAATTTATTTCCCCTCTTCCCTTTCTCAGGAAGCTACTAGAAGATTACCTCCTCTGAAATAAGAAAGTAATCAAAAGAAAGAGAAAAGCACAGGATCTAGAAAATAAGGACTCTAAAATAGTAACTAACAAAGAGAAGTCCCAGAGAATACGCAGCAGGAGCCTAGAAAGCAACCAGTCCAGACAGAAGCAAGAAGATGAAGGGCTCTGGGATATGGTCTCTCAGAAAAAAAGATAAGTAGAATTCATAGATTACCTGATATATCTGGTCAGATATAGTGGGGGAAAACAACAGGTATTATGCATATGAGAGACTTGACATGTAATTGGGAAAAAACGAATCGGTACAGGGGATGCCAGGATGGCTCAGCAGGTTGAGTGCTCACCTTGCAGCCCTGAGGTCTGAGGATCAAGTCCTGGCCCCAGCCTGTGCAGCCCCTTTTGCTGAACTGGGGTGTGTTTCCCATGTGGGAGGCCCCCAGTTCGGTTCCCACCAAGGCAAGCTTTCCATGTGGGAGACCCCCTGCTTGCCCCCCCCCAGCTGAAGGGGGTATGCCTACCACATGATAGGCCCCCGATCTGGTTCCCACCCTGCACAGTCCCACACCCACCTGGGAAACTATGTCAAAGACTGATGATGTGCAACTATGGAGACTGGTCTGGGCCCTGCCCCTTCTTTCTCTGTCTCTCTCTCTCTGTCAAAAATAAAAATAAGTCTTTAAAAAAAAAAAAGTACATAAAAAAGAAATTACAGATGTGATAAATGATGCCTATAGCACCAGTGCCAGGAAGCTTACTCTGTTGTTAAAGAAAAACAAACAAACAAACAAACAAAAACCCTCTATGTTCATTGCCTCATATTCACAGTGGCCAAGACCTAGAAACAGCCAAAGTATCCTTCACTAGATGATTGGATAAAGATGTGGTGCATATATACAACAGAATATTACTTAGCCATAAAAAGATAAAATATTACCATTGCAACAACATGGATGGATCTTGAGATTATCATTTTAAGAGAAATAAAACAGAAAAAGATAACTGTATTTCACACATATGAAGGATATAAAACTGAAAGTAACAAATGGACAAGACAAACAAGCAAAAACTTGTGGACACAGAAAACAGTTTAGTGGTTAACAGATGGTAAAGAAAGAGGAGGTTTGGTATAAGGAGATAAATGGGTTCAAATTCATGAGGATGGAAGGAAAACTGACTCCAAGTGGTGAACACACCATACAATATATAGATGATGTATTATAGAACTGTATACTTGAAACTATATAATTTTAATTTTACTAACCAATGTCACCCCAATAAATAATTTTTTTAATTTTAAAAAGTTAAATAAAATAAGAACAAAAGGAAACTTATTAGTAATAATTTAATAGTTTAAAGAAAATAAATTGATAATGTAATGTCTTTACTCAAAAGATTAGCAAAAGCTTAAAATTTTAACAGTATCAACAGTTAGGAAAGATAAGGGGAAACACAACTGGTAGGATGGTAAAGTATAGCAACTTTGGAAAACAATTGAGCAATCTAGGAAGATTAAGTATGTACACATCCTACTACCTAGAAATTCATATTCTTACATGAGACATAGAAGGATATCTAATGCAGCATTGTTTGTAAAATGGAAAAATTGAAAGTAGCCTAATTGTCTATTGATTGGCATCTCACTAAATACACTTGTTTATTAAACAAATATATATTGAATGGCTTGCTAACTGCCAAAAGTAGAGACACAGCAGTTAAAATACAGATAAAAATCCTTGCCTTCATGTATCTTACTTTCTTGTAGAAGGAGACATATAATAAACAAAGAATTACTTGCTATCTTAGGTGGTAATAAGAGCTATGTAGAAAAACGAATCTGGAAAGGAATGACAGGAGCCCTAGGAGAGACAGTATAATTTTTAAAGGATGGTCAGGGAAGTCCATACTGACATTTGGATAAAGTCTTGAAAAAAGTGAGCAGTTAGAGGTGAAGAGAAGAGTTTTTCCGACCTTGATCAATGTATATCAATACAGACAGATCTCAAAGACATAATGTGTAAAAAAGGCTGTAAAAGAAAATGTGCCACAAGAACTATTTTAAAAAATAATTTTAGATACAGGTGGGTAAAGTATTTTAAAAATACAGGCAGAACTAAGAAGGAAAAATACCAAATTAAAAACAGTGGTTGGTTCTGAGGAAGAGGAAATTGGAATGGGGCTTGGGTGAGGAGTCCAATGAAACTTTAACTGTGTTGTAATACTTTATTTCTTTGACATTTCACTCAAGTATAATAGACTGTCAAATACAATGCATGTACTTACCCCTATACATAAGGTCAGTGAGCGTGGGAAGGGTAACCTATGTGGTTGCAAGGTGTCTTTCTACATTTTGTTCAAAGTGATGTAATATAAATACTCAGTGTACTGTGAAAGTTTAGGTGTGTATATTGTAAGTCACAGAGCAACTACCAGGAAAAAAAAAAAAAAAGGTATATCCAAGAAGACAATATATAAATTGAAATGTATTATTAAAATGAATATTAAAAAATATTCAGGGGAAGCCGGGATGGCTCAGTGGGTTAAGCGCTCACTTTGCAGCGCTGGGGACCAAGGATCGAATCCCGACCCCGGACCGTGCGGAACCATATGCTGAACTGGGAGCTCCCCCAGTTCAGTTCTCTCCCTGTCTCTGTCTCTGTCTCTGTATCTCTCTCTCTAAATAAATAAATAAATAAATAAATATTTTTTAAAAAAATATTCAGGGGGAGCTGGGATGGCTCAGCAGGTTAAGCGCTCGCTTTGAAGCCCCGGGGACTGAGGATCTAACCCCAGCCCCGGCCCATGCGGACCCACATGCTGAGCTGGGGTGTGCCCCCAGTTCAGTTCTTGCCAGGGCCTATGTGGGAGGCTCCCGGCCCAGTTCCTGCCCTGAACAGCCCTGCATCCACCTGTGGAGTAATACTATATTGAAAACTAACATCAACTGTGGAGACTGCTCTGGGCCCTCCCCCTTCTGTCTCTGTCTCTGTTTCTCTCTATCAAAAATCAATAAAATCTTTAAAAAAAAAAAATATTCAAACAATCCAAAACAAGATAGGCAAGTAAGAACAGGAAAAAAAACAAACAAACTAGGGAACAAACAGAAGACAAATAAAATAATAGGACTAAATCCAACCACATCAATAATTACATTAAATGTAAATCATCTAAACATAGCAAATAAACATTGTCAGATCGGATTTTATTTTAAAGGCCTAACTGTGTTGTCTACAAGTAATCCATTTAAATATTAAGAAAATAGAAAGAGGAATAAAAAGGTAGGAAATAGAAATCACACAAAAACTAATCAAAAGAAAGCTGAGTGACTATTATTAATCCAGACAAAATAGATTTCAAGACAAGGATATTACCAATGACAAAGAGAAATACTAGTACATAATGATAAAAAGAGTCAATTCACCAAAAACACATAATTTTAAATGTACATGCACCTAAGAGAACTTCAAAACATATAAAGCAAAAATGCACAGAAGTACAAGGAGAAATAAATAAATCCAAAATTATAGAGACATCAATGTTCCTCTCCCAGAAATTACAGAATTAGTAGAGAAAACCCATAGGAACAAAGAAGACCTAACTAAGAACATTAGTAACCAACTTCATATAATTGGCATTTATAATACATTCCATCCAACAATCCACATTAATGTTCTTTTGTAAGTGCACACAGGACATTTACCAAAATATTCTCGGGCAAAACAAACTTTAACAAATTGGAAAGAACTGAAACCTTAAAAGTATGTTTTATGATCATAACTGAATTTTAAAAAGTGTTATATAGTAGCTCACTTAGTTAACTCGGGTGTTTTCACTGTTTGACTTGGCAATTTTATACAACCAGAGTATATGGCTACATAAGAGGAGTCTTGTTTCCAAACAACTTCAAAGATTATTAGTGATTTAAATACTATTAGAGAATGTTCTAGTGTGCAGTGCACATTTAAGTATCAGTTAGTTATCTCTAGCTTCAATGGAAATAAGTCCAAAAGGCAAGTAACATTTCCACTGTGTTAGAATGAAACAACAGTTTCATCCTGGACATTTCACCTCCCAACTTTAGAAAACTTAGGATATAATTCTTTAATTCTGAAGTGTTCCATGTGCCCATTTGACTTATAGTCTAGAATTGCTATTTCAACTTTTCCTTTAAAATATTCTTTCAGTCATGGGACCTTGAGCAATGAGTTTTGTCACACAGATGTCTAACATATTCTAAAATGCTGAATGATAGTGCAAACACCTTTGGAGCAAGACAATATACATGATAGACAAGGGCCATCAAATAAACTCAATGCATCGACTGTGAATTGGGCAGTAAACGGTATTCCCTCACTAGTGAATAATCAATCATACATTCAAGTACCAAGTTGGCATTTTCTGTAATGACACATGACTTCTTGAAGGCAGATTATCACACACACACACAAATCATATAATGTAATAAGCATTTTATTAAAATATAAATTTTACAAGAAAAATATACTTAGCATAATTTTTCCCCACTACTGACTATGTAGTAATCTCTCATGAAATTCTGCCTGGAAACACAATTTGGGAAATGCTGCCTCAAGGTTTACTTTGACTAGTAATTCAATGTTTTTTCTTTTCTTTTTTTAATTCCCTGCTCTAGAGTAACATCGTGTTCTGAAACTGCTGAAAAATACTGGTTCGAGACAACTACTTAAAAACGCAGATCCCTTGGAATGTGAGGTGCGAGATGAAAACCAGAGTTTAAGAAAGAAAACATGAGGAATACAGAAATACAGTCAAATGAAACTATGATCACATAGAGAAATGTATTACATTTGCGATTGGGTATGGTGTCAAGTTTTTGCTCTGGTGGACAAGTGGACTGTAACATTTCTAGGGTGAATCACTTTCAAGTTCTCTGCTCCTTAAAAATCCATGGGAGAGCCATCGTTTAAGGACATGTATAGCAGACTTCTAAAATCACTGCTCCTTACAGTTTCAATACAATGAACGACCACTAGGGGGAGAACACGCAGAAAACCGGACCCTGATCAATTGTGATCGCTATGCCATAGATCCTATTACGGTACTCTCAAGCAAAAAGAGGCTTCTATGATACTCAGCGCCAAATCACAACCTGAATCTAATTTATAACCAAGGTGGCATTTCTGAGTCTCCGCGGGCACTACGCGAAAAACAGCACGTCTTCTGAATAGTCAGAATTTAACCCTACAAGTTGATTCAAATTTGTAAACAAAACAAAAACAAACAAAAATACGGGGGTACTGCAAAAGGTCTCCCCGGAGTGAGTAAAAGAATTGCAGAGGGTTGTGGCAGTGCACTCCTCCCTCGGGATGGGCTACAACTTAACCTTATTTTAGCAGAAGGAGGCACTGCAATGCTTTATAAAATGCCTTCTTTCTAGTATCGATAACCACCTCTGGTTAGCCTAACCACTGACAGCGGCGGTCACCCACCGCACCCGCTTCCCTAGCCCCCAAACGAGAGGAAATCTCATTTCCTCCAGGGGCATAAAATGAACGAGCTCTCATTTCTGCATCTCTACCCTACTCCCCCTGATGCTCGTAGAAGCAGGTGTATGACACGTATTCCGTCCCAGGATGACACATCCTCTCCATTGCAAAAGTTGAGGCATTAAACACATGCACTCCGGAAAAACAGCCCACCACCACCCGAACTTCGGGCGGAAAAACAAGGCGCAGCCGCACTGCCACACTGTTACCCTGTGTGCCCACTTCCCCGTCTTGGCCTCAATTTCACTTCCCCCTTTGCACATCTGCTTCCGGGGCACCATAGGCCCGGCCCCTTCTCAGCTCTTACTCTCCTCTACCCGAGGAGGAGGGGGGGAGTCGAGGGGGTGGGGAAGAGTTCGTTGTTTGTTTACACGATGTGAGCGGAAAAGGAGACCAATAAAGTTTATTCTGGAAACAAAAGGAAAAAAAAAAAACAGGGGTGACAGAGAAAGGAGACGGGGGCGGGGGCGTGTGGCGGGGGCTAGCAAGGAGAGAGAACGAGAAGGAGAAAGCGGCAGTTCCGGTGCCGCCGCTGCGGCCGCTGAGGTCTCGGGCTGCTGCTGCCGCCGCGGCCGCTGGGGCTGGGGCCGCCGGCGAGGCAGGGCTCGGGCCCGGCCGGGCAGCTCCGGAACGGCGGGGGAGAGGGGCCGGGAGGCGGGGGCCGTGCCGCCCGCTCTCCTCTCCCTCGGCGCCGCTGCCGCCGCCGCCGCCGCCCGCGGGGCTGGGACCCGATGCGGCGAGAGCCGCGGAGCCTGGAGGAGCTCCGAGCGTGAGTAAAGCGCGGACTGGCGGGGAGCGGGCGCGGTCGGGATGGGGACCGGGTGGGTGCCGTGGGCTCGGAGGCGCGCCCGCCGTCTCGGGCGGGGGCTGCGGCCGGTTGTCTTCACCAGCGTCGGCCCGCAGCGGAGTTCCCCTGCGACCGCCGCTCCCTCTCCCCGGCCTGCCGCTGGCCTCACCCAGATGCGGACACGAGCGCTCGCCGCTCGCTCTGTTTTCTCCCTCTGGCCGCTGCCTCGCTCCTCGTTTCCTTCCTCTCCCATTTTTGGGGATGGGGAGGTTGGGGACTGAGGAAGTGCGCCCAGGGCCGCCGCCCCGGCCGCAGTCGTTCGGTCCCCAACGCCCTTGCACACCCACCCGACCCGCGGGTGGCCGGGCTGCCTCGAGCGCCGCAGCGTGCGGGGTCCCGGCGCGGAGCCGCGCGCTCTCCGGAGGGGCTGTCACGCCCGAGGACTCCGGCCCCGTCAGCCCAGCGACCCTGCGTTAGCCTCAGCCTGGGTGTAAATCGCCCGGCTGGGGCAGAGAAGGAAAACTGCTCCCCCACCCCGCAGTTCCCCTCCCACCCTTCCTCTCGAGGTGGTTGTTTTTCCTAGTAGCCGAGACAATCCAGCGTATTTCATTCATAGATCTGAGACATTGTCTCATGGTTTGTGTCTTTACTAAGTCTTTTCTGTGATGTCTGAGAGCTCCTCAATGGTTCGGAACGACAGGGTAGCGCCCAGGATCGGGCCATGTAAACACCAGCCGTCCAGCCAGTGTGCTTTGACCGTGGCTGGAGGGGTTTATTTTAGGATGCTAAAGAATAGTGGTCAGGGTAGCTAGCTACCAGACTTGGGAATCGAAAGCTACTTTCTTAGATGTCAATAATTGCGGAGCTGTTTACGTGGCTACACGAAGGGAAAGGGGAGCGCAACAAGGGGGGCTTTCAGAAAACAGCCAGCGTGTTCTTTAATGAGTCAGAGTTGTGATTTCGTTTTGGGTGAAGCTTCCTCATTTTAGTGCTGCGCCCTTGTGCACATGCGGGACATGGGTTTGCGAGATAATTTGAATCATAGTTTGTAAAGCCTGGGAGAACCCCTAGAAAAGTTAGGTAAACTGGTAACTCAAGTTGGTTTCTACGACCACATTTGAACCACTGCGGGCAATATTGGTCGCATGTTTCCCTACTTAGAAACTAGATTCTCTGGTTATTTGCTTACATTGTACTGGACAAAATTTTATGCGCTAGATGGCATGTTAAGAAAAGATCTGGAAAATACTTAACATACCATGTTGCTAATTTAATTTGGATACATTAGGCTACTTTGTCTTTATTAATGCCCTCTTGAAACAACATAAGAATTTCTTTAATATGCCTGTGTATTCATGTTTTAAGATGTTTTTAACTGAAGCACTGAATTCTGGTTCACAGCATAGATCTCTATCTAAAAATCACATGTTCTGGAAGTTTTTAAATATCAGATTAACTGTTCTATAATGCCATCAGCCAAAATTATCAGAAGAGGGCCACTGGGGTGTGTGTGTGTGTTGGTGTTTTGTGTTCTAAGTTTTCTCATCCCATGTTTTGAGATAAAGTTAAATAAAATTTCACATTTTCAAAAGTTTCTTGTGCTTTTTTCATCATTGTAAAATAGAGTGCTTTCCTATTAAAATCACAAAATAGGTGATTGAAAGAAGTGATAGCATATCATAGTAGCATCATGGGGGAAGTAGGAAGAATGTAAATATTAACTTAGTATTTTATCATTGACTATAAGTATAAAGTTCAAAAGGCATTCCTATCAGTTTCAATTGAAGAATTAAAAATGAACCACGTATAACACAGAAGTGTTTTTGTATGATATCTACATTTTTAAAAATTATCTGTAAGTTTGGTATAGCATTAAAGAAATGTCCCTAAACCCAAATACTGTACTTATACTGAAAAATTGCGGCATGAAAGTGTATATTCTCTGGAGGCTAGATGTATGTAAAAGGGAGACTGTAAAAGAGCAACAGCTTTGCCCTGCTCTGTGTACGAAACAGTCCTTCTGGAAGCAGTTTCCTTCCTGTCAGGATAAGATCCTCTCCATCCCAAATAAAGTATTCTCTTAAAAACAACTACATTCATTAATAAAATACTTACATAATAAGGCTGATCATAGTAACTTTTTTCCTAAAAGTTTACTTTTGTGTGTGTAGCTTTCCTTATTAGTACCCATTACTGAGTAAATATTTTTAAACAATTGCTATTACCATTTAAAGGGCATTTGCTCTGTTGATCTGTTTATTTGAAAAGAACTAACTTAATCCCATTTGATCTCTTTAGTAGCTAGAGTAGCATTGAAGAGTCCGTTCCATTTTATTGTTTCAGTATCTTGAATTCCAAGGTAGCAGTGCTTCTTTAGATGAAGTGTCATAAAAGATTTCATGTCTGGTGAAATATTTATGATCTTAAAAACTGTGCAAGTTTAACAGCTTAAATCTTGGAATACTGTGGTTTTCATTTTATTAGCACAGTTATCAAGCTGTTTTCTTAAGTATTACTTATCCTCAACATTACAACAATCCCATGGACAAGGCAGTATTCCTATCTTTGAGAAATGGTATTTCAATCTAAGGTCAGACAGGTGTCAGGTGACAGACTCATTGACAAAAAAACAATGTCTTCTGACTTTTTCCTTCTGCCATGCTATTTCTAACCTGCTCCAGCCTGCTTTTAATAGACTGAAAGAAAAAAAACTGGTATTCAGAGAAGTTTAGCTACTTAAGATCACCTTTTATTTACAATATATTTTTAATTCCCTATGTAGCTTATACAGTTGTTTTCAATCCTGGCTACATATTAGAATCATCTAGTTAGCTTTTTAAGAATACCAATGCCAGAGTCTCATTCCCAGAGAGTTTAGATTAATTGGTCTAAGATGAAGGGCATACACATCTGTGTTTTGTTTGTTTGTTTTAAAGTTCCCCAGGTAATTCTAATAAACAATTGTAAAGTCCTTGCTTTCGGGGAAGCCGGGATGGCTCAGTGGGTTAGGCACTCACTTTGCAGCGCCAGGGGACAGAGGATCAAATCCCGGCCCCAGCCCTTGTGGACCCATATGCTGAACTGGGGAGTTCCCCCAGTTCAGTTCTCTCTCTCTCTCTCTCTCTGTCAAAAACAATTAAATAAATCTTTAAAGTTCTTGCTTTCAAGCAACTGTAAAATTTGGTCCTTCTCTCTCTAGGTTCATTTTTCCTCTCTCCTCCTATCTCCCTTGGCCTTTCACTGCTTCATGCCCAAATGCTATTTGGTCTTCCTGAAACATTTGCACACTCCATACCCCTTCCTTAACAGGCTGACTCCTCATTTTTCGTATCAAATCCTTTGAAAAGTCCAGTCTGGGTTAGGTGTCCTTGCTTCCTGTTCCCAGAGTATCTTGTACTCACACTGTCATAGCATTGACTTGCTATATTATTCTTGCTTATTTATTTGTCTGTACCCTCCACAAGGGTGTAAATTCCATGACAAGGAGAGGGACTCCTATCTGATACACTGGTGTATTCTTATTGCCAAGCACAGTAGCCAGTATATAATAGGCACTTACTAACTGAATAAATAAATATATTGACAACAGACTTCTGTACAACATGTAAAATTTATAAATACCAATTAAGTTTTTATTCTTGCCAAGGACATTTAATAATTTTGTCGCTAAAAATGTACATCCTTGAATTTACCACACATAGGAATTTCATTTGGAAACAATTGAGATATTATGTTATATATAAATTATATCAGAAGTGACAATCCCAAGCACATGGGTGCATGCACAATAAAAGGGATCGTTGTTATGCACAAAACGATACGGGGAAATCAGTAGACTTGAATTCAAATGCCAGTTTCACCACAAGTGCTGTGTACTTGTACGAGTCTCATTCTTTGGGGACCTCAGTTTTCTCATCTGTATCACAGAGGAATTATACTGGTGCTCCACTTGGTACTAGTGATCTAGCCTTAAAATCTTATGCATACTAAAAATACTAGCTTTGGAAACTGAAGTTCCTGACTCAAAGCCTGACTCTTACACTTACAGGATTACGTTGGACAAATGTACTAATCTGTATAATGGGAGTAATTGCTGCTTTATAGACTTGTTTGTTTGTTGTTGTAGAATTAAGATAATATAGATCCAAAGGAGTTTTTGTCCTGGATCAGGTGCTTAATAAACCTTCATTTCTTTTCCCCTTGGGCAGTGTTAGAGCTCATGAGTGGATTTATCTGAGATAACAGAAAAACACAATTTGTGTAATAAATCCTGTTTTGCACTTTGCTGACTAATAGTGTTACAGGTCTGACCAGGGACCAAAAACCACTGTGGCTTTTAGTTTCATTTTACTAGAACTCCATCCCACTGTCAGACCCCAAGATGTTAGTCAACCTGCTGGGGAAGTAATTATGCCTAGGAGTTTAAACCATGACAGGGTCGCAAAGTACCAAGCTATCAATACATCCATATTACTCCTACATAATAGGGGGGGAAGGAAGAGTCTAAATTAATAACCTTACACCATCTCCAAAGATAAGTAAAATCAAGACTTGACCATTGCAAAAGAAGGGAACAAATTAAAACTAAGTATGATTTACAAAAGAAGACTTGGAAATTTTGGTGAAGTCTCTGATCACCAAAGCTTAAAGTTCAGGAACCATTACCGGTATTTAGTAATTTCCAGGAGATACAAGAAATAGACCTCTGATCAAGACCAATTCCAGAAGATAAAATTGTTCTCAATGTCAGGTTAGCAGTTTAAGGTATCAGTTAACAGACTGAAGTTACTGATATTTTTCGCTATTTGGGAGCCATGTTTCTTAATTTTGTACAGTTATCTTAGCTTTTATTTACTTGATGATAGAGAGTAACCTTACACACAATGTAATACCTCTGCTGAAGTTTCTTGTTACCAGTCTTATTTTTGTGTAAATCAAATTGACTTGCCCAAGTTTTTCATTAAGTTTATGTTTAAAGTGAATTTTATTAATAGTCTTCTTGGATAAAAAATATTATAGTAAAAATGAAAAACTGTGGGTAGGAGAGACTGAGATACTGGGACATGAAAAAGAAATATGAGGCAACACAATGAATTACTTAAAATCGTGAGGATTCAACTTAGAAGCATAAGATTTCCATCATTCAAAAGGTTATTCCACCTTAGATATACTGATAATGTTTTATAGCTATATGTCTTACATTTAATCCTTTATTTTATGAATCAGTTGATCCTCATTAAGGAGTTCTTAGGTTTTCTTCCTCTCCCCAACTATACAATTTAGGGAGCTTAAAGTTAAAATGTTTCAATTCAGGATTTGTAAGTTTGTAATAGAAGAGAGATCTTAGACCCAGCTTGTCCAACCTGCAGCTGATGTGCGGCATTGCTGCCCAGGACAGCTTTGAACGCAGCCCAACACAAATTTGTAACATGTCTTAAAACATTATGAGATCTTTTTTTGTGATTTTATTTTTTTAGCTGATCAACTATCATTTAATGTTTGTGTATTTTATGTGTGACCCAAGACAATTCTTCTTCCTATGTGGCCCAGGGAAGCCAAAAGGTTGGGCACCTCTGGCTGGCTTAGAGCATTTTCTTCAAGTTCAATGTTTCTTAAAAACTGTTTTTAGTATTGATTATAGAGATCTGCCTGGATGGCTAAGAGACTAAATTCTAATCCCAAACTGCTACTTTGTATTTGTGTATGGGGGAGAGGAAGCAGATTACATCACATCATTGCCTCTTTTCCTGAATTGATACAATAGGAATTATAATATGTTGTTTGTTAAGTAACTCATATAATTAATTAATGAGAATTTAAATGAGCCCAGATTACATACAGTTATTTAAGGAAAAATGTATACATACCAATCATTACTTTAAATTTATATCTAATACAGGAATAACAGATTTCATATTTGACCTGACAACTAAATATTCATTTCTTCTGTATCATTTAGTAGTTAGCTTGATAATTTATCTAAATTTCACTCATGTATAAGAGGTTAAGTTTTAGTAACTTTTAGCATATAGTTGCAATTGTTAAAAGGATTCTTTGTATCAGGGCCAATGTTGCCATTTGAAATAAACATGAGCTTTTAAAAAAATATTAAGTATTCTTACAGACCATGCTTATCTGGTACTCTTATGAGTTTAAATATTTGTGTTGTGGAAGCCAAAGAAGTCAGTGTTGTGATGTGAAAAATGTTTCATTAGGATATAATCATTCTGCTCTGATCATAACTCTCTTGCCTAACTCAACAGGAGTGAGACCCAGTGGAGAGTTTCACCTTATAAAGTGCTGTAGAAATTTAAGGCAATGTTATGAAGATCATTTGAAGCATACATTTTTTAAGAGGAAGAGACCATGGTTGTTGTGTGTATTATCTTCAGTACCTAGCACAGTGCCCACATGTAGGTGACCAGTAAGCGCTGATATTTTTGGAGTAAAATCGTATTTGGGAATCAAAATACTTATCTTTGTATCATTCAGTAGCTACATACTTTATCTGAAAAGTAAGTCAACTGCTATGTGGCAGCTTTAGTTCATCATTTAAGGATGGATTTGAAGTATATAAAAAATACTTTTCTGTAAGTTGTTAACCTGTTGCATATTTCTATTGGTATTTGTAGATATTGGTAACAAAGATTGATAGGTTAAAGAATGGCTGTATGCCCTGGTGAAAAGAATACCAAATCAGGAATCTGAAAATCTGGGTTCTCTAGTGTACTATTTATTAACTAGCTGTTTGCCCTTAGATCCTTAGATCTTAATCTTTCAGCACCTGTTTCTTTTCCTTTCTTTCTTTTTGAAAGATTTATTTTGTTTTTGACAGAGACAGAGAAAAGGGGGAGAGCCCAGAGCAGTCTTGCACATCATTAGTTCTCAACATGGTCTCGTTCCACACAGGTGGGTGGAGCTGCACAGGGCAGGAACTGGGCTGGGGCCCTCCCACATGGGAGGCAAGCCCTCTGGATCCAGGGGCCAAATGGGGGTGAGGGAGAGAGAACCGAACTGGGGGCCTCCTGCGTGGAAGCACACCACAGTTCAGCAAATGGGCCAATATGGAACAGGGCCAGGATTAGATCCGCAGTCCTCTGGGTTGCAAAGCAAGCGCTTAACCCACTGAGCCATCCCGGCTTTCCCCAGCACCTGTTTCTTCACCTGCAAAATTTCTGTTTCTTTACAACTCCAAAATTCTATGAGAGTCCTAGTATTGTAAAGCCTATTTTTTATTTCAGGGAAGAGTAAGTAAGTCACTCCTTAGAGGGAGATTAATCTATCTCAGTTTCTTGTGTTTTCAGAAGCTAAAATTGTTTTGTCTTCCTGTTTATAACTTTGCACATATTTGAAGGTCCTGTGTGAAATACTGTGGTAGAGACAAGCTGCCATCAGAAAAGAGTGGACTGGAAAGATTTTTTCTTTCCTTCTGAAACTCTCCGTGACTTTGGAGATTCAGCTTTACTGCAGGTGTGGCCATTTTGCATACTAGCACTGAGAGCTGTTAAATGACTGGCAGGCTTTGAGAGTAGTAGGTCATTCATTGCACACCAGTTGCCAGGGTTATGAAGGCCAGCAAACCTGTCACAGCACTCTTAATAGCCACTGGCCACCATCCTTACTTGTGAAAGATTTCTAGGAAAATATGTACTGTAATTTCCCTTGGCAACCCATCCCACAAGATGGTTTTCAGAAAATGGGTTATAATCTTAGAAACATCATTCCAGAGGCATAGTAATCCTTTTTCCTTGATGTATATCCACTGTTGTACATATAAATATGTGGAAAGATCATTAAACCCATTGTCCTTAATTGGAAAGCAATGATTTTATGCTATTAATTTATTGTTTCTATAAATGTTCAAATTACTCATCTTCATCTTTTGAACATTTTTTAACTAGCAGACTGTTAGGGTAATGAGATATAATTTAGAGTTATATTGAGTATGTACTCATTTTTCAACAAGGCAAGCTTTTCTTTAAAGATTAAATTTTTCCATATATTTTTCTGGTGAATTTACTGCATTTCTAGACCTGAAAGTACTATTGCTTTTTGAAACAGTTTGCTACCTTTGACCTAAAAGCAAGTGAATTGTATTTGTTTATTTTCCTTAGGAGGTTAATGTATTGGCAAATGCAAAAACCTTAGAGTTTTTATTTTATTTTTTTGCTAAATAAGTTATTCTATGAATATAGATTTATGAAGCACATCACCAAATGTAAAGCAGTATTAATGGGAAAATTGTGAGGGAAAAGATCTGAAATTAAGCCATACATAGGGGAAGCTGAGATGGCTCAGCGGATTGAGTGCTCGCTTTGTAGCCCCGGGGCCCTGCCCATGCGGACCCACATGCTGAACTGGGGTGTGCCCCAGTTCAGTTCTTGCCGGGGCCTATGCGGGAGGCTCCCAGCCCAGTTCCTGCCCTGCGCAGCCCTGTGCCCACCTGTGGAGTGAAACTATATAGAAAGCTAATGCTGTCAACTATGGAGACTGCTCTGGGCCCTCCCCCTTCTCTCTCTGTCTCTCTTGTCTGTCTTTCTCTGTCAAAAAACAATAAAAATAAATCTTTTTAAAAAAACCATACATGACAACAGAAAAAGGAAAAAATTATATTTTCAAACTGTCATATTTACATATATAAAAATACTAGTAGTAACCTTATTTTAAAGTTATTTTTCATATGACGATTTCCTTAAAATCTAATGACTATTATTTATGAAAGAGATATTTGTGTTTTTTTTATCTGTACCAGTTATAAAAGTTGAACATGACTTTTTCAAAACAGCTACTGTACTTGTCTTGATAATTACAATGGTAATAAAAGTCAAAGCAATTTAGAGTATTAGTAATTTTATAGTGTGGAGGCTGCTTATTTTCTCTTCACTACAAATGACCAACTTTCAACGTTCTTAGTGATTTTATGGGACTCCAGATTCCCTCAAAATCACTTTGAATAATTTCGACTATTTCTATACAATAGAAGCCTGCTCTTTTTATAGCCATGCTATGTTCAGAGATACTACTAATGTACAACTAAGTGTATCTACTAATGTACAACTACTAAAAGACAGCTAAATCATGCTGTGATCTTTTTTGTTGAGAGTATAAATATCAAACATATAAATGAGTACATTTTCCTGCAAATAATGTTTTCCCAACCACAATAGGGCAATAGTTTGACAACAGGACAGAATATTTGAAGTTAGGACAGTCTCAGAAAATCCACAAAGCATGGTCAGTGTAGTTAGGCTCCTTTAATTTCCCTTTCCTTCTCCTAAATTTCTGCCGTAATGGTTAAGAGTGTGCTCTGGAACCAGACTATTGAGATTACCAGTTTTGTAACTTAGGGCAAGTCATTTAACCTGTCTGGGTTAATACATATTTCCTCATTTGTAGAAGAGGAATGCTAACAGTATCTATGTCATAATATTGTAGTGAGGATTAAATGACTAATACATGAAAGCATTTAGAACAGTGCCTAGTACATACTAAGCACTCAAATATCTGTAGGCTTTTGGAGAACGAGAACTATGTCATGTTCAGCAGTTTAATTTTGGGCTTTAACATTATGTAGTGAATTGAAGTCTGTCCATTCTGAATTCTACGGATTAACTAATTGATCCACTCTCTGAAGAATGAATAATAAGGTTGCCTTCTAACAAGCTTCTTGACATTACTACTTGGTTTTTGTTCTAACTTTTTAAGTTTTATTCTAGCTCTAGAAATCTGAATCATATTTCATACCTAGTTCTAACAAATTAGCATATAAAGATTTAGCTTGATAGGAATGAGGGATTAATGGAAAGATATTAAATAAATAGATAATTTTTTACTTCTACTCCAATATTCCTATTGATTAATTTTTCCTGTCCATTCCTGGACTCTCAAAATCCCCAGCAGATAACTTAATAGCACTCTGCCATTGAAGTAGAACTTGCTTTGTGCTATTTGGTATTTCCTTTCCTTATCTCCCTTCAGGCACTAAAAGACAGTAGTTGTGTCATATTATCACATGTTACATGGCTTTTATAGAATTCTCATGTGATGTTTTAGGCCAAGAGTTTATTGCCACACTCTCTGGTTATGACTAAACTAGGTTAGGCATTAACTACTTATTTTAAAATGGCATCACGGAGAACTATAGTTGACACCTGTTGGGAAAAGATTCCTTTAGTCTTTAAATGTACACAGTAGTATATATAGTTTGAGTTACCTTAAACCCAAACTTTAATATTATGACTCTGGGAAAGAGGTGTTATGGACTTTGCATATATTTACCTCTCTAAATCCTCAGGGTAGCACTTCTATACACATGTAGTCTCTTCATTTCACAGATTAGGAAACTGATGTTCTACATCTAATCAGTACAGTGGATTTCTGATCCCATTTAATTTACATGACTTCAACTATATGTACTCAGCCAAAAGTAAAACCTTGACAAAACGTAATCATTTAAATTTGTAGTAACATCACACCACTGAGCTTTTGCTTCAGAGTACACATGAGACTAAAGATGTGAAATTCTTGTTGCCTCAACTGGTCTCAATGAGTAGGTATGATTTCCCATTCAGGAACATGCTCTTCTTCTTCCTATATATCCTTGCATTCCCCTTGCCCCAGTCCCCACCACCTCCGCCCATATCCCAGTAGTTTTTAGGTTTCTTCACATGGGCTTACACATTTCTAATTAACATAATATTGTAAAGGGGGTCAAATATATGGTGATGAAAGTAGAACTGATTCTGGGTGGTGAACACACACACAAGGAAGTATACAGATTGTGTATTATAGAAATGTACACTTGAAATCTATATAATTTTACTAACCAATGTGACCCCAAATAAATTTAATAATAAAATAAATGTGGGAAATGTTTTAATTATTCAGCTACTTATTTTTTTAAATATAAACATGCATTGTATGTATTTTCTCAGCCCAAATTTCAAAGGCTTTTGAAAAATCTTCATTCCCCATACAGATCTCTTAAGTCATATTAGAATAATATAGAAATAGAATATTAGGAATTAAAACTATCTCAAAATATTTGGTACTAATGTGACCACTGGACTTAACCATTATTTGTGTTTCTTTGCTTTCTTCCATCTGTTCTTTTATATGTGTGTATTTACTAAAAGAAAATCAACCATAGTAGGGAGAATTTTAATGAAAACTCTGAGTGGGTTTCTGCTAACTCACCTAGAGATAGGGAAAGACTAGAAAATAAAAAATATGAATAGGGAGAGATTGGTGGTGGGGGGAGTAGGTATGGGGAATCAAACATATGGTGATGGAAAGTGAGCTGATTCTGGGTGGTGAGCACATAATGCGATGTATAGACAATGTAATGTAGAATTGTGCACCTGGAAACAATGTAATTGATATCAATTAATGTCACCCCAATAAATTTAACAACAAAATATTCCATTTGCCTTTTTGAAAAGCTGTCCTTTGATAAAGTTGTCACAAATAAATATTAGTATCCTTTGAGAATTAAAAAGAAATGTGAATTAAGTGGCATCTACGTGTTATTCTCACCTCCTATCTAACATTCATTCCTTTTAGTCAAACACTCACTCTTTCAGTGTCCTATCAGATATGTGTGGGGAATTAGAGCTTCTCCTAGAGCCTGAGCTGCCACGTGCCATTCTTTCTGACTGGACAGAAGACAGGATTGCTCCCATTTGGGGAAAGGAAAAGCTTGATGAAGTGAAATGGAACATTTGCTTATAATGTATATCAGAAGCAGAATGTCTAACCTGCCCGCTAACTACATGACATAAAACGTAACTTAACGTTTTATGAGCCTGAAAAGTTGTTACTGGAAGGCTAGTGACTGAAAGAGATGTTTCCAGAGTGCTATGTTCCAGAAATGAACTTGTGTAAACAAATTGTAAGAATGTAGAACTCAATTAAAATAGCAAGTCTAAATAACAGTAGAGACCTGAACAGAGACACTTCTCCCATGAAGACATACAAACAGCCAATAAATATATGAAACAATCCTCAACTTCACTAGCTGTTAGGAAAATGCAAATTAAAACCACAATGAGATACCCCCTCACACTTATTAGAATGGCTATAATCAACAAGACAAGGAATAACAAGTGCTGGAGGGGCTGTGGAGAGAAAGGAACCCTTATAACTAGTTGGTAGGAATATAAGTTTGTACAAAAACTATGGAAGGCTGTGTGGAGGTTCCTCAAAAAAACGAATAGAATTACCATATGACCCAGAAACCGCTCTTCTGGGTATCTACTCAAAAAACTTGAAAACCTTTGTCCACAAAAATACATGTTACCCCAATGTTCATCGCAGCACTGTTCACAGTGACCAAATGGTGGAAACAATCAAAGTGTCCTTTGATAGATGACTAGATAGGAAAGTTGTGGTACATCTACACAATGGGGTATTACTGAGCAATAAGAAAAGACGAAATACTGCCATTTGCAACAATATGGATGGACCTTGAGATCATCATATTAAGTGAAATAAGTCAGACTAAGAAAATCAAGAACCATATGACTTCACTTATATGTGGAACATAAAACTGAAAGTAACAAAGAAACATAAGCTCATGGACACAGTCAATAGTTTAGTGGTTACCTGAGGGTAAGGGAGAGGGGGCTGGAGGAGAGGGGGCTGTGTGGGGTGGGAACTGAACCGGATTTCCTGCATTGGAAGCAAGAATTTTCACTGCTGTCCTGGAGGTTACCCATTGTGCCATGGTTTTAGCATATGGGTTTGCATGGCTGGGACCAGGAATTAAACCTCAGACCTTGTGATTGTGAGACAAGCGCTCAACTGCTGAGCTATTCCAGCATCCCAAATCATTTTTAATAATAACGGAAAATATAAAATTATGTTAATTAGAAATGTGTCACCCTGTGTGAAGACACCTAAAAACTATTGGGATATGGGTAAGAGGCCGGGGGCAGGGGGGGGGGGGGTTGTAGGGAGATATAGGGAGAAGAACATCATGTTCTTGAATAGGAAGTCCAGCCATTACAAATAGCAGTTTTTCTTGAGTTAACTTACAGGTTTAGCATAATTCTAATTTTTTACTTTGTCTGAGATATCAATGAGCTAATTCTTCATTTTATCTAAGAGACTAAAGTGAGATGACTAATTTTAAGTGAAAAACAAAGTGACAGAGCTCTACCACAGTAGCTCTATCAGAAATTACTATAAAATTACAGTAAATTAAAGAGTTGGGTGCTAGCATAAGTATTGACAGTAAAGTTAGTAAAAGGGAATCGAGATTCCCAGAAGCAGACATTCTAAATGGTATAATAAAGGTGTCATCGGACATCAGTAGAAAAAGGAAGACATTCAGTAAATGTTTTTGACAGTAAACAATAGGAAAAACAAAGTCATTTTGAATCTTTATCTCACCTTACATACCAAAATAAACTCCAGGTAAACCGAAGAGTTGGATAAAATAGAGTAAATACTCTTATGCTAGTTTCATTAAGAAAGGCATTTATTTGGATATGGAAATACCTTTCAGTCTTTAAATAATTGGAAGGACTCATGAGAGAAAAGTTCATTAGGGTGTCCCCAAATTCACGCAAGATTTGAATTTTGCGTCATTTGTGCGGTAAAGTGTTGCCAATGAAAAAAAAAGAGCATGACAGCTGACAGTTCAGGGTTATTAAAAATGGAGCATTACATGAAAGAACAACGCGTTTTCATTGTTGAGCAATGAAAATTTACAATTTTTAATTATAAACCTGTGTTTTCTATCAAAATTACTTCTTGCGTGAATTTTGGGACACCCTTTATTTGACTCAAATAAAATGTTGGCATTTATTCTGTCTTTTTCTCCCACCTCCACTCCTTCCAATACAAATGAACAAATTAAAAGATGTACAAACCAGGACTAGAAATTTGTAAAACAATGTAACATGTTTATGTCTATTTTATTTTGTGGGAGGAATGAGATCAAACCATTTTATTGAGGGGCTTTGGAGGTAGGTGAAAGGAAATCCAGGGTCCTTAGCATAGTGGGAGCTCCCCAACTGCACTGTCATCAAAAGCCAGATGTTTATCTTTAAATTTTAGGAAAAAGCAGGGGTGGCTCAGTGGGTTGAGTGCTCCCATTGCAGCACCGGGATCTGAGGATCGAGTCCCGGTCCTGGTCCAGAAAGACCTATGTGCTGAACCGGGGCATGCTTTCCACCCCAGTTCGGTTCCTGGGGCAAGCTTTGCATGTGGGAAGCCCCTGATTCAGCTCCCGCCCAGGGAGTACCTCTCATGTGGGAGGCCCACAAATAACATGGCTGCACCTCCCCTGCAGGAGGCCCCTCCCTGCTCCATTCCTGCCCTGTGTGGCCCCACACCCACCTGTGGAATGAAGCTAATGTGGAAAACTAATGGGAAACTAATGACAAACAACTGTGAAGACTGTTTTGGATCCTCCCCCTTTTCTCTGTCTCTCTCTCTGTCTCTCTGTCTGTCAAAATCAGTCTTAAAAAATTTGGGGGGGAAAAGCTAGGATGGCTCAGCGGGTTAAGCACTCGCTTTGAAGCCCCTGGGACCGAGGATCAAATCCCGGCCCCAGCCCACGCGGACCCATATGCTGAGCTGGGGTGTGGCCCCAGTTCAGTTCTTGCTGGGGCCTATGTGGGAGGCTCCTGGCCCAGTTCCTGGCCTGCGCAGCCCTGTGCCCACCTGTGGAGTGAAACTATATGGAAAATTAGTGCTGCCAACTATGGAGACTGCTCTGGGCCCTCCCCCTTCTCTCTGTATCTCTCTGTCTCTGTTTCTCTCTGTCAAAGATCAATAAAATAAATCTTTAAAAAAAAAATATTTTTTTTAAGGTGTTCATACAAACATTCAAAGGCACCAATATCCATTAGATCAAGCTTGTACATACTGTGGCCTGTAGGCCACATGTAGCCCAACACAAATTTGTAAACTTTCTTAAAACATTACAAGAATTTTTTGCATTTTTTTTTCTTTTCTTTTTTAGCTCATCAGCTATCATTAGTGTTTAGTGTATTTTATGTGTGGCCCAAGATAATTCTTTTCTAGTGTGGCCCAGGGAAGCCAAAACATTGGACAACCCTGATATAGATGAATGAGCAAAGAACTTGAGAAATAAGTTCATTTGCTAGAGAGGAAATAAAAGCATATTGGGTAAATGTTTTTCCCTGACAGATAATCAAAGAAGTGAAACTTTAAGATGTAGTGATATAGTTTTACTTTTTTAATTAGTTTTTTTCTAATGGTGGTGTTGTTGGTGAAGATGGCATGAATGTGCTTGTTCATATATTTCTATTGAAGGCAATCTAAATTGACTCCTTTTATAACACAAGTTAGCAATTTTTGTGCCTTTTAAGTTAACATACCTTTTAATCCCATAATTCCATTTGCAGCCTTATGTACAGTAATGGAAATTTTAAAACAGTTTATGTAGTCAAAAAGTAAATGTGCTGTATTTCCCATAGCAATAGGTAGTCATGGAACACAATTGCTTATGAAGAGTTTACAGTAATTTTTTTTTATTATTATTGTTTTTGACAGAGAGAGAGATACAGAGACAGAGAGGGAACTGAACTGGGGGAACTCCCCAGTTCAGCACATGGGTCTGCTTGGGCCGGGACCGGGATTCGATCCTCAGTCCCCGGTGCTGGCTGCAAGGTGAGCGCTTAACCCACTGAGCCATCCCGGCTTCCCCAAGTTTACAATAATTTGAGGAAATCTTTTTGAAGTAAAAATAGCAAACTACAAAATTATGATACTATATGAAGACAACTATATAAACCCCCCCAAAAAAAATTAAAAAATATGCATAGAAAAAAATCTGTAAAAGAGTACATCAAAAAATAGTACCACTGGTTGTCTCAGACATGTTTTTCACTGTTTTATTTTTCTCATTCTTCTGTGCATCACTGTATTTCGAGTAGGTACAGAGCACAGTCCTAGACCTTAATAGACACTTAGTCAGTATTTAAGTGGATGAATTTGTATAATAAGTGTGAGCTACTTTTACATCAAACGAAGTATGAATACAGTCCACATCTAAGTTAAGAAATGTGGGGGAAGCCGGGATGGCTCAGTGGGTTAAGCACTCACTTGCAGCCCCGGGGACCAAGGATCGAATCCCGCCCCGGCCTGTGCGGACCCATATGCTGAGCTGGGGAGTGCCCTCAGTTCAGTTCTCACCAGGGTGAGACCCCGGCCCAGTTCCTGCCCTGTGCAGCCCCGCCCACCTGTGGAATGAAACTATGTGAAAAAACCGATGATGTGCAGCTATGGAGACTGTTCTGGGCCCTCCCCGTTTTCTCTGTCTCTGTCTCTGTATCTCTCTCTCTGTCAAAAACAGTAATTCTTAAAAAGAAAAAAAAGAAATGTGGGCAGCAACACTTTAGAAAGGAACCTGATTAATATATACTTAGATTCCCAGAATTCAAAATGTTTTCACAACTTTGTTTTATATGATCCTTTTCTGTTAACGTCATTACTTGCCTAAGGCAGAAATTTTTGTTAACCTTGACTCTGTCCTCTCTGACCTACCATACCCAGCTGATCACCAAATCTTGGGTATTGTTTCTTAGAAATGTCTCATGATTCCATCTCTATCTTTTCTCATAGTCACTGCCTTAGTTTAGCCCTTTCCTGCATCATTGAAGTATCCCAACCAGTGAATCCACTTTTCTGCTTTACTTTCCACACTGCTGCCAAAATTATCAGACATGTAAGTAACTAGCAGAATTTCATGAATGAGCTATATATAATACGTAGGTTCTGCAGAAGGGAATTGGAGATACTGACACTGCTTTTACACTGCTGACAAAATATCACCCCAAAATGCAAAATTTATCTGCTTAAAGCTTAATAATTCCTATGGGCTACAGTGCTGCTTCTCAAGTTTTTGGTCTATAAGAATCACTTAGGGAACTTCTCAAAATATGAATTACAAAGACCCCAAAAATCTTTATTTCGAGGCTCTGTGGGTCTGGAAAAGTGCATTTTAACAAGCCTTCATGCTTTTGATCCCTGTGTATGTGATCCCAGGACAAGATTTTGAAGAACACTGACCTCATAATGAAGTGCAGTCACATTAATTTACTATAATTTTCCTCACAATTTGGTACCAGCCCAGTGTTCTGTATATGTTTTTTAGACTTTTCTCTCATGAAACACCTTCCAGTTCATCCATTCTGAGCTGCCACAAACTCACCCAGGCCTTTCTGGACTCCTGTGCTTGTGCAGATGCTGTTCCTGCCTCAGTGCCCCTTTTGCTATGGCTGCTCCTACCCAATAACAACCTGGCATACTGTTTCCAGCTTCTATATAAATTTTTCCTGGACCCACTCTCCTAGACACAGCCCATCTCTTCCCTCCTCTGTATTTCACTAGCTTCTGTTTACTACAACAAACACATACAATTTTAGCTTGTTTATTTACATATCTGTCTTCCTCAATAACTATGAGCCTCTTTAATTTAGGATGTCATCTTATACCTCTAGCATAATCCTGACACATAATAATTGCTTAATAAATGTTTGTCATATGATTAACTATGCAATAAGGAATGCAAGGAAGGACTGATTAGTTACATTTTTCAATGAGGAAAATTAATTCTCTTATTGTTAAATATTTGTTTACAGTTACCCAGCTTGTAAATATAGACTAGAGATTCCCACCCAAGATACCTGGCTTTTTGGTTTTAGTTTTTACAGAAAAGATAGACTATCACAGTAAAATTACACAAACACACACTCCTTTTTAAGCATTTTTCTTTTGCTCACATATTAGTTCTTTTATCATTTTGGGGGGAGAAGGTATTTTAATAAACTTTTAAATCGTATTTTCACTTTATAAAATAATACCTATTTCTCCAACACAAGAACCAGTTACTGGATATTAAGCTATTTATTTCTCAGTTTCGTATCCAACCTCATATACTCTGCTTTTTAATTTATATCTCTTGCAGAAACCATATTATAATACCTAACATGGTGTCCACCTAATTTTTAAATTTTAAATCCAACTTATACTTATGTAGGTAACCTCTTATTAAGATAAAAAGCCATATATGTACAAATATTCAAGTGGATTTCCATCATATTTTTTAAAGCTTGATTTCCAAAGTTTAGATGTATTTTAGCCTTGCTACATAGGTGTTGATGGAAAACCACCACCAGCTGCAAACTTCAGATCCAGTATGCCATAGAATACATGTAGCTATGGCTTAAACCAAATGTTAGCTATGAAATATTTGGTAGCAACTGTTCTTTTATAACAAACATTTTAGATAATTAGAGTCATCTTGTAATGTCCTTATACCCAGCTGTCAGCTTTTTACTTGTTCTGCCAATATTTCTGGAACTTACGATTAAAAAAAAATGGAAATTAGGATATACCATACTTTGAAATACACTAAATAATTGAAAAGCTGTTATATCATAGAGATTTTCCAACAGAGTTCCTCAGTCAATGTATCAAAAGATTTTTTATAAAAAGCAAATGTCTATAGTAACCCTCTTGAATATTAAGTTGATATATATACATTAGTAAATAATAGCTTTTGAAAAAATTGAAGAATTGTCTCTATGATAACCACTGAGCTTAAAGATTACTAAAGCAAATCTTGAGCATTTTAATTTTGCGTTTGAAATGTTCTGCTACTATTTAACTTTGTTACCATGTTTCATCAGTATCTCACCATCCTTGCATTCTCCCTTACTTTAGCTTTTGTTGTTATTCTACTTTTAATATTCTCAAATCTTCATTTTTTGTCACATTTACTTCAGTAATATTCCTGACTCCCCATTATGCTAGACAATGATAATAGTGCCCTAGTTTTCCTTTCAAGTCCTTTGCTACCCTTCCACAACATGTTATATATACATTTACTTTTTATATTGTCAGGTAGTAGTAACTTTTACATTCTATTCTATAACCATATTTAAATCCTCTTAAGTTTTGACTATAGGTAGATTTTAATAGTTGAACCTTTAAAGTATTTACATTAATATGATTCCATTAATATGAATAACATTGATATAAATATAAAATGTTTCCACAACCAAATAAAATGCTAGGATTAGCTTGCTTTCTCTATGTGTTCAATACCATGAAAGCACACATCAAATATTCTGATGAGCTTTCCTTAATAGATTATGGTGTTCTTTTCTCTGGCTGCCTTGAGGACTCTTTCTTTGTTTTTGACCTTTGACATCTTCAGTATGTGCCTTGGAGAAGGTCTGCTAAGATTCAGGTAGCTAGGAGTCCTGTTTCCTTCTTGGATTTGAGGTTCCAGTTCTTTCCCTAGATTCAGGAAGTTCTCATCTACTATTTGAGCAAATTCTCTGTGCCCAACCCATCCTCTGCTCCTTCCGACATACCTATTATTATTATGTTGCTCTTTCAGATGGAGTCAGATAGTTCTTATAAAGATTTTTCATTTCTTTTAACTCTCAGGTCTCTCCTTCCTTCTGTGACATTTCCATATTTCTATCTTTGATATCACTAATTCTTTACCCCTCTGGTCATCTCTGCTTCCTATGCTACCTATTTTATTTTTCATTTCAGTGTGTGTGTGTGTGTGTGTGTGTGTGTGTGTGTGTGTGTGTGTGTGTGTGTGTGTGTGTGTGTGTGTTATGTATATCCAGTACTGGTGGTTACCAGTTGAGCCAAAATTCAGTATATGGGTTTGCATGGGTAGGGGCCAGGATTCCATCCCCGGACCTTGCAGTTGCAAGGCAAGTGCTCAACCTGCTGAACTATCCTGGTATGCCTATTTACATATCTTTAAGTTCTTTTTCCAGAGATTTTTCATTTTCTTTCTGAGCAACTTTGTTTCCTGGGAAGTGGGAGCATGATTTTATTGTACTTTTTGGGGTGTTTACTTACCGGTAAACTGTCCAATTGCTTTTTTTTCCCTATTGTGAAAATACACATATGTCATTAATACTGCATGATTCCCCAATTCCTTCATCAGTTGCTTAGAACCTATGTTCTTTTTCCTAAACATTTCTTATTAAATTTATTGGGGTGACATTGATTGATAACAATTACATTGTTTCCAGGTATACAATATAAACATTTTTTATTTAAGCCACACATGGTATGTTATCTTCTACTTCGGCCTTTATTACCAACTAGAATAGCTAAAAACAAACAAAAACACATACACACAAAAAAAACTGACACCACTAAATAGTTATTAGGATAATAGAGCATTTGGAGCTATCATTTATTGCTGGTGGGAATGCAAAATGGTAAACCACTTTGGAGAACTGGTAGACAGTTTCTCATAAAGTTAAACATAACATTTTCCTTATACACTGGGAGGTCACCAAGACCACCCCCAGGTTTGATTGTTTGCTAGGAGGACTCATAGGAGTCAGCATGTAACCATATGGCTATGATTTATTACAGCAACAGAAAACAAAGCACAGTCAGCAAAGATGAAAACTACATGGGAAGAAATCCAGGGGAAACTAGGTATAAGCTTCCAAGGGTCCTCTCCCAATGGAGTCACACAAGATATACTTAATTACTCCAGCAAGGAGTTGTGACATGAGTGAAATATAGCCAACCAGGAAAGTTTGTTAGATTCAGTGCAAAGGTATTTTATTAGTTAGAGGCTGACCCCTCTGCCCAGCACATGCTCAAATTCCAGAAGGAAAACTGGTATTCAACATAAACCATATTGTTTTCATAAACAGTTTAGGCACAGTGAGCCACTCTTACCAATTAGAGGGTAGAAATCCACTCAAGATCCAAGTTCCAAGTTCCCAGACGCAACCAAGGGGATAACTTTACAATCATGCTTATTTAAGGGTAAACAGTCAGTCTGCACATTGTACAACCCAGCATCTTTACTCCTAAATACTTACCAAAAGAAATGACAGTATATGTCCCCTTAAATAAAAAAACAAAAACTGATGTAAGACTATTGTTCATAGCCAAAATTGGAAACAGCTCATATATTCAACAATTGGAGAATAAATAAGTTGTAATTATATTTTGGACTAGTAATTAGTGATCAAAAAAAACCAATTACTGATACATTGACAACATGGATAAATCTCAAAAACGATATGTTAAGCAAAAGAAGCCAAACATGAGAATATATACTGTGTGATTTAATTTATGTGAATTCAAGAACCACCAAATTTCATTTGTAATTACAGAAATCAAAATGTGATTATCTGGGGGCAGAGAGAAAAATTAATTGGAAAAGAACATGCGAGAATGTTCTAAGGTGATAGAAATTTTCTGTATCTTGTGTGGTGGTTACATGGCTGTAAAAAGTTTATCAAAAGTCATCAAACTTAATTAACACTTAAGATATGTGCAATTCATGGTATGTTATTATAGTTCAATTAAAAATAACTACTGAGGAACATCAAAATATATATTTAAATAAGGGGAAATACATACTTGGATAGGAAGAATATCTTGTAAAAATGTCAGTGCTTTATAAATTAGTGCAAATCAAAATGGTTTTCATCAAACTACCAGCAAGTTTTGCTTTGATCTTTGTTTTTTAACTTAACAAAATGATTCTAAATTTTATCTGGAATTATTAGCCAACTTTTAATGGGACTGTGAAAGGACTGTAGGGAATATATTTGGGCTGAATTGAAAGGATAAGTATGATTAAAATGACAACAAATGGGAATAGAGGTAGAAGAAACATCATAGACCCTATTTTACAAAGGCAAAAAAGATTGATCTAGTAAGATTAGAGCTTAAGAGTATGGGGAAAAGAGTAAGAGTGGAACATAGTTTTGGAGAGGCTTTGAGTTTGAGCTTAACATAATTTGTAAGTACTAGAGAGTCAGCTTAATTATTTTTGAGTAGCAGTGTGATTAGGTATGTTAAGTAGCCAATTCTAGTGATACAGTAGATAAAAATTGGAGAGAGGAGAAATTGAATAATGTGTGTTTTCAGGGTTTTTTACCTTAGTTCATACTGCCCACTTAACCTGTTGTGTCCCTCTCCTCATTCTGTACCTGTAAGAAATTCTTTTCATTCAGTAAATGTGTCTGCTTAAATACAGACACACTTTCTCCTATAATTATTACATTCTGCCTTATAGATTGTAAGGTGATATAAGTTGGAATTCTGTGCTTCTCACCTTCATTTATAAACACATATTAATGATTTCACCCCCTCTTTTCCATCACACATCCCTTCACTTTAATTGCCAGAGTCTTATAGATTGCAATTGGCTAATGAATGCTTGTAGAATTAGAGATAGGTCAGTGTTCCATATGACAACTCTTTGGGGTCTAAAAGTGATAAAGATGACCAAAAATAAGTGATGAATTTGAGCGCAATTGAATGGGTAGAAGTGACATCATGGAAGAGGAGCTGAAAACTTCAAAGGCTCTAACCTTGGAGACTGAGAGAGTGGTGATGTAAGAGATACCAAAATAAGAATCAATTAAAGGAGGCCAGAAATATATAGAAATATTATTTTGACTTTTTATTGGGGAACTTGTTGTGGGGCAGGGTGGGGTGAGGGGGACTGTAAATTATTTATAGCATCAGTAGTTCCTTATCTATGTAACATTTACCTTTTAAAAAAGAATGTATTTTAAAATGAGATATAGGGGAAGCTGGGATGGCTCAACAGGTTAAGCGCTCGCTTTGCAGCCCTGGAGACCAAGGATCAAATCCCGGTTCTGCCCCAGGCGGACCCATATGCTGAACTGGGGTGTGCCCCAGTTCAGTTCTTGCCAGGGCCTATGCAGGAGGCTCCCAGCCCAGTTTCTGCCCTGTGCAGCCCCGTGCCCACCTGTGGAGTGAAACTATATAGAAAACTAATGTCAACTATGGAGACTGCTCTGGGCCCTCCCCCTTCTCTCTGTCTCTCTGTCAAAAAACAATAAAAATAAATCTTTAAAATGAGATATAAAATGTGAACCTGAGAATTTTTTAACAGTAAGGAAATAAATGTCCAGTTTTAGAATGTTCTCTGTATATTGCAGTGACTTTGTAATAGATGCTCAAAAACTGAAGTAGATCGTGTCTGTGTGTGTGTGTGTGTGTGTTTTGTCCTGGGAAAATGACATCCTGACAGGACAGAAAAACAAAAGAGCAGGACTGAAAATGGCTAGACTAAAGGTTGCTTTCCTGTCACCACACACCAGATACGGAGAGCACTAAAAGCAGACAGATGGATAGTTCAGCTAGTTTTGGAGTGTTCAAATAGAGAACAGAAACATTCTGTTCCTTTGTTCAGAAAAGGAATTTCTAGTCCAAATTGCTCGTTTCAGTAATAAGTTTCATATTCTGACAAAGAAACTGTTTTTTCACCCTGGAGATAATGACTCATCCCTTCTCAGAATTTTGCTTTTGTGGAAACTAAAGTATGCAGTCAGAAATACAACACTGTTACTTGTGTCTTAGTGCTGGTGATAACTGTTGTGAGGTAACTGATGGGTAAGAGCACCACTATTATAAAGACAATTGTAACAAAGGGATCAAGCACAGGTTTGTATTAGCCAATTCCTAGAGACACAAAAGAAGATTTTGTTAAAAAACTAATAAGCTAATTGTGATTTTGTTAATTATGCTATTAAAATAGAACCCATATTTTCATCTTTTTAAAAAAGATGCTTCATCATGTTGAGGGCTTTGTGACAGAAGGTATATTTCTCACTTCCAATATTGACAGTGGAGGTACTTAAAATAATTTTTTCCGTCTTTTTTTCTTATGCCCCTAAAAATTGGTATGAGACTATAAAATTATAATTTCATAGACTGTAAGACAACTATCAAATAGTAGAGATTATTAGTATTGACTAGATGAAGTTAAAAGCTTATGTTCCAGGTTTAGTTTAACCTAAGGTGACCAGATTTTAACATTGGTAAAGCAGGACACCATTGACCGCGGGGGTGGGGGTGGGGGGTGGGGGGAGGGTTCTTGATTAAAAATTTGATCTATCTCCCGCCATTCCCTAGCTTGTCGTGCATTCTTTCCAAAAATCGGGACTTTTTTAAAATGCCGCAGGACACTGGACAAATTGTTAAAAATCGAGACTGTCCCGCCAAAAGCGGGACATCTGGTCACTTTAGTTTAACCTTACCTTGGGATTTAAGAACTAGAGCTTTGGGGGAAGCCAGGATGGCTCAGTGGGTTAAGCGCTCACTTTGCAGTGCCAGGGAGGATTGAATCCCGCCCCGGCCTGTGCAGACCCATATGCTGAACTGGAGAGTTCCCCCAGTTCAGTTCTCTCTCTGTCTCTATCTTTCTTTCTCTCTCTCTCTCTCTCTCTCTCTCTTTCAAAAACAATTTAAAATAATAATAATAATGTTAACTTTGAAAAAAGAAAAAGGGAAAGCCGGGATGGTTCAGTGGGTTAAGCGCTCACTTTGAATCCCCGAGGACCAAGAATCGAATCCCAGCTCCGGCCCAGGCGGACCCAAATGCTGAACTGGGGTGTGCTTCCCAAATGCGGTGGGGCCCCCAGTTCAGTTCAAAAATAAAAAAAGAACTAGAGCTTTGAGTGTGTTCTTTATGTACCATAACAGATGCTCTCACTCTGAATTTCCATCACATTAGGATTCTCCATCATGCATCTATCATTGTAATAACCATATTGGGCATACACACAGAAGTCTCTGTTAATGACCCTTAGAATAGCTCTCCCCAACCTAGGGACTTTCCCTTATCTCTTTGATCTTTTCAATCATTCCCTTTCTTGAGGTATGACTCCCCAGCAAAGTCTGAGAATTTTTTTGTTCTTTTTTAGTGCTTAAATTCCCTTTTTCAAACTTTATCTCCCTTGGTGCCTTTAATTTCATCAAAATTAGCTAATGAATCGTAATGTATGAAGTAGTAGTTGGGATAATACTTTAAGGACTTACATTAAATAACCATTTTAAAAGTTTTTATCAGTTGATACATTTTTAAGGAAACACTTTAACTTATTGGGTTATTATTATGAGGTAATTTATTGTTTATGCCTTAGGTGGTCACCTGATGACATATTGAAGAACATCAATGAATAAAAATGTTAATATTCTACTTACCACTTATATTGTTGTTTTTACAGTTATACCCATTTCCATTTGTCGTTCTCACTGCTCTCATTTTAAGTTATAGTAACTATAATTTCTCAGATACTTGGTACATTGTACTATTTAAAGTATAAGTGAATAATGAAGATTTCAAAGGCAAAGTAAAGATCATCTAATAAAATTTCTCCCATTATTAAATGGATTCTGAAGTACCTTGTCCATATTGTATTAGTTTAAAAATCAGATTTTAAAAAAATAAATGTGATTATATGGCTCTGTGTTATCATTGTCATTCATAGGGCCATTTCACATCTTGAGTAGGTGATACTTGTACTGAAATTAAGCTACCTTCTGTCTTACTGCACTTCTCAGAGTTCTGTGCCCCTTTTCTTGTGAAAGCTATTCTGCATTATTTCACATTTTGCTGTAGTGAAATAGACCTATTACCAGACAATAAATATTGAGATGATAAATCACTATTAAAGTTGGTCAATAATTGCTTGCTATGGAGTCTTTCACCATTACTAGTGTAATACTAAGTATTCTGTTATTGCCAGAAAATGGAGCAGATGGCAAGCAGTTTCATCAGAATATAATGTTATTGTTTGGTCATTATCATTGAAAAAGCAGTTTTTAAATCATTTCTACTGTTTTTCATGGCTTTCATCCAGTGTTGTAGCATCCCTCTTGAAATGTATTGTCACCTATGGATATACTTGGATAGTATTCACTGAACAAATAATATAATATCTTAGCATTCATTAGAGTATAGTTTGAAGAAAATGGAACATATTAGCAAATAGCTCTTTTTGGGTTTATCTACTTAAATAAAACTGGGGAATATTTGTTTTGGCCAAATAAATTTGGCATGTGAAATGAGCATATTAAGAATAGACATTAAGGAAAGCTGGGATGGCTCAGTGGGTTGAACACTGGCTTTGCAGCCCCGAAGCCTGAGGATCGAATCCCGGCCCTAGCCCATGTGGACCCATATGCTGAACTGGGGTTAGCCCCCAGTTCAGTTCTTGCTGGGGCCTATGCGGGAGGCTCCTGGCCCAGTTCCTGCCCCGCCCTGCGCCCACCTGTGGAGTGAAACTATATGGAAAACTAATGCTGTCAACTATGGAGACTGCTCTGGTCCGCCGCCCGCCCCCCCCCCCACCCCCTTCTCTCTGTCTCTCTCTGTCAAAAACAATAAAAATAAATCTTAGGAAAAAAAAATAGACATTAAGTGATCAGTTTAAGTGAAATTTGGTGAAATAAAATTTCAATACACTATACATTCTATGCTATCCACTTGTAAGAATGCCAGTAATATATCAGTGGGTGTGATATAAGAGGAAACACTACCTGAATAAATTACAATAATTTTCTCTTAAGAAAAGAAATCAGGTCAAGGACAACAGTTGAGATTATGATTTGGGGACAGAAGGATAGTAGAAAATGTTGATAAATAACAAAAAATTTAGTAGTGATATGATAACCAAGGATACCGTATTTTCCGGTTTATAAGACGACTGGGAGTATAAGACGACCCCCTAATTTTACAGTTAAAACATAGGTTTAGGCCTATATTCGCTGTATAAGACTACCCCCCACTTCCGAGGCTGTAGTCTTATACAACGAATATAGGCCTAAACCTATGTTTTAACTGTAAAATTAGGGGGTCGTCTTATACGCCGGAAAATACGGTACTCAGTATATCTTGAACCAGATTTTTTCAGTCTAATCTATTCCTAGTGTACTCATCTATTACCTTGTAAACTAAAATATATTGTCATGTTACTGTATTCCTCTGATACTTAATGTAATACAGCCATTAGGGACTCCTTGGATGAATGAAGTTAAAAGCAAAGTCCTCCTAGTATTTTTGGTAAAAATTCACTGGATAATACCTGTTTCCACAGAACATACTACTAAAATTGGAATGACAACAAAAGATTAGCATAACCCTTGTGTAGCGTTAATACACACATTTAAGAAGTACTCCATATTTTTAAGCTAATGTTTTTATTTGATTCACTCATTAGCAGGCTATTTTCCTGCTTCAAAGCAAACTTGTGGAGTCCATTTACACTTCCTCCTTCACCTTGTCAGTATTGGCAGGATCACCACCCTGATCACTGCAGAACAGTCCAGACCTTGTCATTCAATTTTGAAAATATTGTCTTTGCAACAGCCGATTACTGCAATGATGTGTGGATATCAGCTTTGTTCATTATTTGTACATGGTAGTATGTAATCATACACACACACACACACACTATAGCTGCAGTTTAATGACACTTGGCCTCAAGAAGTAGGGAATTCAGTTGGAGGGAAACCGTAATGGAGCGTGTGGCCTTCTGGCAGATAGTACAAATCTGTTAAGTTTGGAATGCTGGGTTTGTTAAAAATGAAAATAATATTCTAAGAGACCTTCTATAAAATGTATCTGGATATGATCAGGTGAATATATTGTATGCTAGTACCCCCCAGTCAAAGTTGCTAGCCCCATCTTTATTGGACTAGACTAGACTGCATATTTACTATTTTGGCATTTGGGATTTTAAACTACCTGTTCTGTGTAGAGCAACAGAGCACCGGTTTCTACTGAGAAACTTGTTGCTTATAAAGGCATTATAGTGTTGGCATTCAGGACTCTTCGTTGTTGTCAAGAAAGACCATAAGATTAATCAGTGGGGTGCAGACAAATTTTAACACACTAAAGGACTACCACCAAAAGGAATAGTACTTGACTAGAACTCTCCAAAATGACTAAATTATCTTCATCCCATCATATAAGGAAATAAGATAGCTGTTCTTTTTTGATGAAGAAAGAAAAAGACAAAGGGGAACAGTGTGAAGCTAGTATTTTCCAAAAATTTATCCACCCTCACTCCTAAAAGCAGGAGGACTTTAAAGAAGACTATCATGGTATTTAAAACCATGGAAAGTCTTATGAAGGCTTTATGCTACACCAGAAAGAAACAGAGGGGTGAAAGCCATTTGACAAACTTCAGGAAGAGTTCTTATAACTGATGATTTAGGGAAACACCTTGCCTTCAGCTGGAAGACATGTTGCTAGTGTCACCTTTTTCTATATGTTCTTAATTTAAATGTTTAATCTAGATATTCTTGAGCTTTTTCATGTATTTATCTAGCTGGGTCCTGGATGATGTACGTTTTTGTCTCTTTCTCTTTAGATCACCAGCGTCCAGGAAGTAACTATTTTTATAAATCAGCCAAGTCCAGGATTCTGTTAGTTTTATTAGGGCATGAAAGAGGGTAGCTATTTTAGTGAAGCCCCAGCCTTTTGAACCAAAACGAGGGGAGAGTTAGTTTTAACACTGACTTTAAACTAAAAAGTAGAGCCCTTTATACTTTTTTCCTTAAGTAACTTCTCAATCAAAAAAAGGAACAATGAATGTGTGATTGGCATCATTTGTCTAATTCTGAGTAATAATAAATGGAATTTATTCTTGAACTATATGCGGCATGAGTCTTATTTGTAAAGGAGAATTACAAAGGACTGTGTGCGCCCCATTTTTTGGTTATCATCGGTAGTGTTTGGTTATAAACTTTTACTTGTAAAACGTTAAGCTTCCAGGAACTTTTCTGTTTATGTAGCATGGAGCTAAAATTTTTGCCATCAGGAAATTAGAGTAACATTTCAAGAACTCCTTCATAATTTTACATTTCCTTTATAGTAAGCCGTCTTCCTTGTTGGGCCGGTGTCTTCATTGATCTCATTGGTTGAATTTTTATGGGGACAAACAGGTATAGTTAGTTAGGCTTCTCTTTTCACTGTCTTGTTGGATTGTACCATAGCTGTTTAGAAAAATATCCAGCCATTGTCAATACAAAGAGAATGGTTACATGACTGGATACTTTGTGGACAGCCCTCCTATTCTAGGCCCTTAAATGTAGATACAGCTGCCAAACTTAAATACCTTAGGGTTGTTTCTGTGTTTATATGAAAGATATCACTTTGTAATCATTTTACAAGCAAAGTATCTTTTTTTCTCATTAGCATTATCTTCCACACTATACCAGTTTCCTTTAAGTATTGCTTCAGTGAACTCTAAATAGTATCCTTCTAAATGTAGATTAGCTGTGTCTGATTTTTAACCTAAAATTACCATTAATGCTTATTTCCAATCCAAATATGATTAAAAAGCACTATTTTTTAACATGAAGAGAAAATCAGTGGTATGGTCTGTTTCATTTCCCTATGACTCATTGCAATTTCCTCTTTATATGAAAACCAATATAATCTTATGTATAAATATAAAGTAGATTTTACAAACTATGTATAGCATAATTCTAAAATAAGAATTATTTTATATATTTCTATCTGTTTTTTCCATCCTTATGTCTCTGGTTGACTTATATTTTGTTTTCTCTTATGTTTTATAATTATTAAGTATGTCAGATGTTCATTTGATGCTTATGTCCTGCTGAGAGTATAAACTGAGCTAAACAGATATAGGCCTCATATGTTAGGAATTATGGGGTTAAGTAGGAATATGGAGACAAATGTAAAGATGAGGAAAGAGACATCTGTACCGATATTAAGTACATAAATATAATATTCTGCATCAGAAAATACATATGTGGGTTTTTTTTAATAATTTAAAAAATATATCTGCCATCTTTCTTACAACAGGCCTGAAACAATAAAATTCTGGCCCCTTTCGGGGCACATGGATCTGCACTGATCCAGTAAGCTTGTAAGAGAAGGGTAGCCATGCTCCAAGCACTATGCTAATGATTTTAGATCTATTGTCTCATTTAATTCTTATAACATCACTATGAGGTAGTAATAATAATTATTTTTATTTTCCTTTTGTAAATAAGGAAACTCCCTGAAACTTAATCAACAAATCTAAGATCAAATATTTATTAATCTATACTTTATTACTGGCTCTTGTGTTTGTTTACCACATTTGATTCTGTTATTCACACTGGATTGTTTTAACCCACCTTCATAACGTCCTTGTTCACATTTATTGATAATAAAAAATCTACACTGATACAGATATTACTGACCTCTTTGTTTATGATTTTTTAAAGTTCATTAGCACAAACCCTCTTTCTAAGTCCTTCAATGGATCTGATATTAGGTAATCTTTGTGTTAAATAATGCATTAAATCTCTGAAATGTATTTTCATAACACCTTCCTTAGCACTATGAATTTAATAGTGAAAACGGATTTGCATCCCCTACTAAAGGAATTTGAATTTCTGCATATGGATCATGAGAACTTGACTTTCCACCCTGCAGTTGTTAAGATCTCTCTGAATCACTAAAAGGATGAGTTAAAACTAGTTTCTCATGGTCAGCTTGTAAAGGTCAGTGAAGGACAGCACTTTGAAAGAAATGGCTAATATGCATCCTTCCAGAGTTAGTGTATATTACAGCTGTCTCTTTGGACTCACTCCAACAACAGCACAGTGACTCTTAGAAGAAGAGAATTTGAGGCCCTAACTGGGGCTCAGAATTATTTTACTGAAAGACACTTGCTTCCCATGCATATGCACTGCAGTGAAATTTGTTTAAAATCATACTTCTTATCCCTCAAATCCAATTATTCTCTCAGTGCTTTTGATTATCCTTCACAAGCTAGCTTCATCTACCTCTTTCTTGCTATTACTATTGCTACTTCTCTTTGTTCAAACCCTTGTTAAATTTTCCCTGAGATGATTTCAACAATTAAGTTTCCTTAGTTATTTCACTATGCTCAGTCTAGGACTATAGTAACCCACAAAAAAACCAAAACACCTTATCCTGGAAAAGTTCACAGTTTAGCAGTAAGTCAAACATGGATGTAGATAATTTGAATAAGAATGTATTAAAGTATAATCATAGAAATACATTTAAGAGGCTGGTAACATTAAAAATGGAGGTAATTAACCAGAAATATTTAAAGTAACTTTTGAGGAGGATAATCAGACCATAGGATTATTGTTCCAGATTTTAATCATGTTATTCCTATGGCAAGTATAGAGGTAAGTTTTTATTTTCTTATATTAAATCAAACTAAAGATTTATTTTGTAATTTTAAAAACAAAGAAAAACCTATTATTTAGTTAATGAGCAAACAGCTGTAAATGAGTTATCCACAAAACTATTTTACATGTTAATGTTTTCCTGTTGACCTGTCTGAAAATGAGGGTGGAAATTATCTTGTCAACGTGTATCTAAATATACATATATATAAATATATCAGTTGAATCTGGTGACATCTGTTAAATGTATCAGTTAGATAAGATGTAAGTATCTAACTGATACATTTGGTCATTGAACAAACATTTATGCAGCTTCTATATGTATAGAACATGGATATCTAGAAAATACAAGATGCTTATTTTAGCAAATTGTGACTGTCTGAGATAAATTGCCAATAGTGTCAGTATAGATATCCCCTAAATTTGCAAGTGTACACTTCAATATAGCTTTCTTACTTTTAATGATTTTCTTATGCAGATATAATACTTTGATATTTTAAAAACAAATAACTTTTAAACATAATACAGTTCTGAAATTGAAACCTGAATTTAAAATATCTAAAATATACTTTAATTATATTTTAAAGTAATCAAGTCAGCAAAAGCCTCTTCAGTCTTAGGCTGTGTTTATAGAGACATAATCCACAGTCAAGTAATAGTTTTCTGTACTTGATGATATTGACCCCTAGAGCTCATCCAACCCACTGTCTGCAGGCTGCATGTGGCCCAGGACAGCTTTGAATGTGGCCCAACACAAATATGTAAACTTTCTTAAAACAGGAGATTTTTTTGTGATATTTGTTTTGCTCATCAGCTGTCATCAGTGTATTTTATGTGTGGCCCAAGACAATTCTTCTTCTTCCAGTGTGACCTAGGTAAGACAAAAGATTGGACACCCCTGCTCTAGAGTACTGTACTAGATTTTGGTTGCTATATTTTGAGATGAATGTTAGCAAAATAACACATCTAACAATGTCAAAGATGATAAACTATCTCACTTTAATTATGGTGAAAGGAATTGGGGGTAAAAAGACCTAGGGAAAATTCTAATACCTGTCAGTTATATGATAAGATTAGAGAAGGCAAACAGAACTGATGGAACGAAGTTGAACAACCTTTAGGGACAACTTTAGAAGTACTCCACAAAAATTTTTATATCAGGTAGTAAGCTCCCAACAGAGAAACTTTTCTATTCCATGATTTTAACTTCACTGATTTAAAATTAATGCTTATTTACCCCCAAAGGACTTAAATTGAAAGTGTAGGGCAGTGGTTGCAAAGGCAGGGTCGGGAATTACTATTATCCAGTGTGCGTTTAGAAAATTCTCCAGTTTATATCATGTAGTTCTGATACCTTATCAGAGGTCAGCAAACTTTTTCTGTAGCAAGTCAATAGTAAATATTTTAGGCTTTTCAGGCCATGTGGTCCCTATATATCACCTGCTCAGCTCTACTGTTATAGTGCAAAAGCATCATTGACAATACTAAAAGACCCTTTATTGGCTGAGTTCCAATCAAAGTTTATTTTCAGAAGGAGTGATCTGAATTTGCCCTTTGGGCTATAGTTTGACTAAAATGATGAAATTTGGAAAAACCATTCTAAAGGAAGAAAGGCTTTCAATTTAAGAACAAATAGTCAAAATGTCATTGTCTTCTCAGACTGAAAGAATACACATCAAATGTTCAGCAAAATGAATTGCCCAATGAATTAAGAAACCTTCCACTATGAAAGTCATATGACAATGGAGAGTCTGAGGCTGTTGTCTACTGTTAGTTCCGCTCTTATTTTGTCCTTAAAGGTGTCTTACTCCTGTTG